>PVLA01016812.1:0-19478 GCA_004027455.1 Hydrochoerus hydrochaeris
AGAAATTAGAGTCCAATATGAAAAAGAAATTACTGGTACCTTCTCAGGACCAAAAGTTTTATAATAATCTTTAAGAGCATCACCTACTCTTTCCCATCGTTTAGTATCAATGGAGCCCTCTGGAGGGAACCAGGGGCACACCTTATGTATAAATTGAAAATACTGCAATAAATCTTTAGTTTTAACCTTTATCCCTCTCACTTTGAGGGCCTTACTAAGGCCGGCAACAAACAATTCGTGTTCACTTAATGCTTGACCCATGCCGATTACGTTCACTTACCGTGATTCGGACGAGACGTCAGGCAGTCGTCTGTACAGATCACAGGGACGGAATCCCCCCAGCTACCGTGGCCACGGCTTTTCCTCTGTGAACGATCCTTCGTTGACCTCCTTGTATTGGGGCCCTCACGCTGGGCGCCACTTGATCCGGCCTGCGGACCAATGCGTGGGTTTTCCCCTAGAGGAAGGAAAATGGGGCGGGGGCAGGGTGAAGAGAGAGAGACAGAGGCAAGTTGAAGTTTCCCAATCAAACCTCGTTTTATTGAACAATGCTCCTGGCTTATAAAGAAGTGGGGGCGGGAAGTTACAGATGGGTCGCTGTCATTTCCTGGGTGGGGCGAGAGGATCCTGGGAAATGTAGGCCGACGCACTGGACGCCTACAGGAGGGAGAGATGGAGCGGCAGCCATGAAGCTATCATGCTGCTCCCTACAGACATCTGAGATGAACACACAGTTCTCAGAAGAAGATATACAAATGGCAAATAAATACATGAAGAAATGTTCGCCATCACTGGTCATTTGAGAAATGCAAGTTAAAACATTGAGATTTCATCTCATTTCAGAAAGGATAGCTGCCATCAAGAAATCAACTGATAACAAATGTTGGTGAGGCTGCAGGGAAAAAAGGAACACTGCTCCACTGTTGGTGGGAATGTAGACTGGTACAACCACTATGGAAATCCATATGGAGAATTCTCAGAAGACTAGGATTGGACGTTCCATTCAATCCAGCTATTCCCCTCCTGGGTATTTTCCCAGAAGAATTTAAAAGTTCATATCACAGTGATATATGTGCGCCTGTGTTTGTAGCAGCACAATTTGTAATAGCTAAATCTTAGAAACAACCAAGATGCCCATCAACTGCAGAGTGGATGAAAAAGATGTGTTATTTTTACACAATGGAATATTACTCAGCTATAAAAAATGATGACTTTGAGGCCTTCATAGGTAAATGGAGACAGTTTGAGACTATCCTCATTAGTGAAATAATCATATTTATAAATATCACATTGTGTCTCTAGTGTAAAAGTAATAAGAAATGTAAGAGTAATAAAACCCAAAATGTGTAATTGCTATTGTAAAAAAGAGAGGAAAAGAAAGGCTCTAAGGTATATAACTGCATGTATTGTTGAGTGTGTAAAACAGATGACCATATTACTTAATCTTTGTTGGATCTTTGAGCAGAACTCTTTGCAGTTTCACTCTTTGAATGTCTACTATCTATCTGTTAATTTTGTAACTTGAACAACTACATCCAAGATGACAATATATAATTTATCAACTAGTGATTTCTTAGTGTATTTTCTCTTTTTTCTTTTAAAATCCTGTATTGTTGCTCCCCTTTTTCTTTTTTTCTCTTTAAATAAAAATTTTTAAAAATGCATATTTCCTATTGTAAAAAAGAGAGGAAATAGGAAGTGCTATAAAAGATGTACTTCATGAATATGTAAGTGTATAAGATTGATAACCATACTTCTAAGTTCTTGTTGGATTGTTGAAGAGATCTGTTTGCAGTCTTATTGCTTGAATGTCTACTTTGTATGCTCTAATTTTGTAACTTTAACAACTATTTCTAAAAGGACAACATGTAATTTATCAACCAATGGTCTCTTACTGTTTATCCTTTTTGTAAAATACTGTAATATTTCTACCTTTTTTCTGTTTTTTTCTCTTTAAATAAAAAAATTTTTAAAAATAAAAAAAAAGTATAGAACTTCAAAGTAAATGTGACTTGAGCCCTCAAAATTGTGAAGGTAGAAAAAAATAAAAAAAGCAGAAATGATAAAAGGTACAAAATAAAATAAACAAGAAATTTTACATGTAACCATTCTCAAGAAAGATAAACGTCTGTAGAGATGGTTCTTCATTCCCTGCCCTGGAAGTCTTACCAGCAGCAAAGAGTGTAGACAACAGCTCAGAGTCAAAGTTTGCATTGTGAGCTCTGCAGTTTTACCTCTGTCATTTCTTCCAAAACACAAAATCTGTGTCCTGATTTCATCAACTACTGCATTTAAGTAAAAATATTTTCAATTTCAAACAGTTATCACAAGGATTACATAAGGTAATTATTTTAAAGTACTTAGAATAAGAGCTGGAATATTGCAATCAATCAATGTGATAACTTCCTAAAGCTGTTTGAGCAAGAACAAATGAAGATGCAATAAAAACGTGTACAGAAGTGAAATTTAATGAGAATATCATTAATATCATTTGATGAAAACATCATTAATATCATTAGTACAACTTCAAAACTTGTTCAAGAAACATGCACTGTGAAATACTAATTTTGATGACGCACAATCCACAAATACCTAATTTTTTGAATTAACACTATGAGTGAACCAGAGAAGAACTAAAATTAAGTTTTCCCCATAGAAAAAATAAAAAGATGCCATTTTCAATTAGGCAATATTTACAGAAAAATAATTGCATAAAAATGAAAACAGTAAAATAGTGCATACATAGAATAGAAAACAATAGAAAAAGTGAAGAAGCCTAGAAATGCTGAAATTAAAAAAATAAGTTGCCAAATATAAAATTAAGTATACCAGTGACCTGAAAACTTAAAACTTGGTTAAATGACATTAGATAAAGTTAAAGCCTCAAGTATTGCTCTAAAAACAACATGCCATTATATGCTTTTTAAAATCAGTAAGTTTTAATATCTTATATAAACATGTATAACTATAATAATGTGAGTATTTAACAGGATATAAATATGTGTAAATGTAAAGTGTATAGCTTTCTGTCTACCAGCAAATAGATTATCAACATCATAATGACAACAGAAATTTAAGAAAAAATAATTTTTTTCTAATAAATAATAGTCAATATTCTTGCTTCTAAGTGGCCTTTTTAGCAAGAATTTATGATCAAATAACTTTTCATTCACTTGATCTTTTGTTAACTCATTGCTATTTCAAATCACAAATCACTTTACTAAATCAATCATTGATCAAATAGAAGATTAAGACTGAATTTTCAGTGTTTAGGTTTTAGGTATCTGACTATATTAGCCATATCTGGCTATAGAGAAAAGATTGGAAGTTATCCAATTCATATTACAAATCTAGCGTAACCATGATGCCAAAAACACTAAAAAAGAAGTTATCACAAGAAAAAAATATAGAACAACCTTGAATATTAATACAGACACAAAATTCTAATTGTTTCAGGAAACACCAGTAGAATTATTCATCCAAATGAAATAAGTTTTATGACAAAAATGCAATGAATTTCTACTTCTCTCATGTGCAATAATTGTATCAACAGTTTTAGCAAAATAAACCATATGAGAATTTTAATTCAGGTTTCTTTATTAGAGACTGTTAATAGACTAATAGAATTTTAATAGATAGATAACCTCTTTGTGCTCCAGTTTCCTCATTTTAAAATGCAGATGATAATGGTATGTACCTTGGAGGTTTGTTGTGGGAATTAAATTAATTAATTTAGCTAATATGTTAACAGTGCCAGAAAGTGTCAAATAAATACTAGGTACTATTTAAAGAACCAGATCCTTTAAAATTTAGATAACTAGGACTGTATTCACCAGTACAATGAAAATTGTCTCTTTTGGTCCCAGAGCCAACACAATATTTAATTGTAAAATTTGAAAGTGTGGAGCTATTGACATTGAAATGAATCGACATGTGGCATGTATATACTATTACTTTTGACCTTTTTGCATAAAAAATCCAGCCAATATAAAATTATTTAAAACAAAACAAAAATAAAATCTGTAACAATTGGTTTGAAGAAGGAAAAAGTAGAAAGCACAGTTTTCAGATAATTTTCTAACATATGCATAAAATTTAATGAATAACAGAACTTTGATACTCATTTAATTCTACAAAATTATAAGACAAACAAATCAATATACAAAATCCCACAAATTTTTTATACATCAAGTAGAAAATAATCTTTGATAAAAAGACATTTCTCTTTGCATCTTCTTGCAGCTGTTGAATTGTTATTTCCTGATTTCTTGTTATTTTTAAAAGATCTTTGCTTTCCTGTTCACTAGCTACAATCTTATCTTTGAGGTCTGAGATTCTATCTTCACTTTTGTTGAGGCGGTTTTTGCAACTTTCAATAGAATTTTTGTTTTCCTGCATATCTCTTTGAATCTGCTTCATGTATTCTGTTTGTTTCTTAACCTGTTCATTTAGGGATTCTATCTTTTTGCTTTGTTCCTCTAATTTTTTAGCTGTGTCTTCTTTAGATGCGTTCACTATTTCTTTCACTACGTTTATCATTTCTTCTTTTACCTGGGAGATTATTTCTGATTTGAGTTCCCTCATAGCTTCCCATACTTGCTTCCTTATTTCAGTTGATATCATTTCAGGCATTTCAGGTGTATGGCTAGTATTTTCTTCTATGTACATGTTCCTAAGCTTTCTTGGGATGGGCTGGAGGTTTGAAATTGCAATTTGGTCTTTCGTTTTGTCATTTTCCTGTATTTCCGTGTTTCCAGAGATGTTCCGAAGCTTTCCCTGGATGTGTTGGATATCACCTCCTCCCCCCTCTGCTACTGGGACTCACGCGGCTTTGGCTCCCCTGGAGCAGTGGGCCTGGCTCGCCTGGTTGAATGAAGGTCACTGGGTGCGGTCCACTCCAAGACTTATTTCTCATTAATATAAGTAACATAAAACAGTGAAGACAAATCTTAGTGAGGTATGTGGTAGGGACATATGAATAAACTATTCATGAGTGTGGGCAGCTATTAAAGACAATTGGAGCAAATGGAGAAAAGTCTTGAGTTCTGGAAAGGGAAAGACTGAATATTACAAAGAGAAATATTCCTTAGTTATGTTATATGTTAGAAAAATAAATAAAATTATCAAGTAAAAATAATGTTTAAATAATTCCCTCGATTGAGCCATCCTACTACTGACATACAGGCATAATGCATTCCCTCTCCCTCCCTCTCTCTCCTCTTGTCCTTACAAATATATGAAATTGTACCATAAATTAAGTTATTTTATAACATTTCACAGCTCCAAGTTGCATAGATTATGAGTTGTATTTATCTGTTAAGAGCTAAGACAAAAAGCAAAATTAAAAATAACTTTAAAAAGTAGAAGTCTACTTTTCTCTTCCAGAAAAATGCACAGAGCAAAGAAGAAATTTGGTATGATGCATTGGTGATACTCAGATTATCTTTACAGATTGTGTCTTTACCTTTCTTACTGAAGACTATCTTCACGGCCAGTTCTGAGCCTGTTCAGTTATCACATATGTCTTCCACACTGGAAGATAATGAGAGTAAAAAACGATGAACCTTTCAGTGTGGAAATATATGAAGATAATTTCAACCTCTGTAGTAAGGAAGTCCAAATTGGAAATTGTGGTATCATTTATCAGGCTTATATAGTAAAAATTTCTTAGTCTTTATTCTTAAGAACTGATAGATTCATTCTTATGCATTATAAATAGTTGGATAAATTAACTGTAGATTGTTATCTGCCAATATATACTAAGAAAGGGAAAGAAGTTAATACCTAGCATTTTCATTTTTAACAATTATTATGGAATATTATAAAATGGTTTCAATTCAGTGATTTTTTTTGCATTATTTTAAGAAATATGGGACCAGGGATATAGCTCAGTGGCACAGTGTCTGCCTGGCAAGCGCAAGGTCTGGAGCTTGATTCCCAGGAGAGAGAGAGAGAGAGACAGAGAGAGAGACAGAGACAGAGAGAGAGAGAGAGAGAGAGAGAGATAAGAAACAACTGAAAATAAATTCTATGTTTATTAAGAATGTAGGCAAGAAACTTTATAAAATTTGTAGTGCAATCAGAATATTTTGGAGATATTAGGTTGAGGTTTCAAAGAACATTTCAACAATTAGAGATTCAGTAACTATTATATGATAAAAGCAAGGTACAAACTGAAATATTGTCCTATATAATATGTAGATCATATCTGCAAAAATCTATGATATATACATGTATAAAACTCAGTGAAGAATTATAAAATATTATGGGTGGTCATATTCATTTGTTGAAATTCATATATATTTCTATCTATTTAGTACATTGCAAATTTTCTGTGTGACTGCAGCACACCTTCTATAATTGACACATATTTAAGTTGTAATAATTATTATCAAGGTGCAAAGTTTAAAAAGTTCTGTAGACTTTAACACAGAAAAATATTTTATAGTTGTTTTAATTTATCTTTAACTTATATTTATATATTTTGAAGCATTTTAGTGCTTGAGAATATGTATTAAAGTGTGTATTAAATTGAGAAGTTTCCATAGTGAATTTAAATTTACATTACAATCCGTTTATGTTATTGCATTAAAAGTGTCATTTGCAGCCATATTAGAAATTTCTCACTATGATAGCTTAATTTTTGAAGTTAACGATGAGAATCTAGAATAAACAAATCTAAGAAAATGTCATCTTCGTGTTAGTCCTCTGTCAAGGAAGGCCAAGTAGAGAGCACTGACATTCCCTGAGAATAAAGGGGAGATACCAACCCATCCTCCCACACACAGGCATCTGAGAAACTGATAGAACTCACAGTGGAACAGCCAGGAGGCCTCATTTTAGGCATAGAGCTTCTCACTCAATCACATCTTCCTGTTCCCAACGTGCAGAAGCCGAACTCTTTAGTCATCAATTGCAAAAAATACGCTGGGCTGATAGGCCTGTCAGTGACACAGAGTATGAGTCACTCTCCATGGAATTTTGTTTTCCTGATGTTCTGGTCTGATATGAGACCCCAGGAAGTTAATATACTCGGGTTATTGGAGAGCAGTTCTAATAAAAAACAAACTCAATTTCCTGCTTTCTCTTCAAGATGGGACTCTCAATGAATCCACTTTGCTGTATATGACCTAGTTAAACTTAAAGGAGCACCATTCAGGGAATATACTGCATTGAATATTTCTCTAAAATATTTACACAACTCCACCTTCTCGCCTTCCACATCCTATGTCACATGTGAACTTTCCACAAGCAGCTTTCCTGTGCAACTAGCTGGCAACTTAACAATCATTCTTCATCACATTTCTCATTGTATTACCTTCCAAACTCTTAAACATATGAAATTGTCTTATTTATTTGCTACTTGACTTTTTGGCTCTCCTTCAGTATAACATACGTGTGGAAGAATAGAGACATTATCTTTAAAACCCACCGTTTCACCTGTGGTGGCTAGGAGAGTATGTGGCATGTAAGAATTTTTCTACAATTAGTTGTTGAATGAAAACAAAAGGACTATGTGAAATGTAATAAACTAGACATTTGAAACTGTGACAGAGCTTTTAGATACTGTGAAAGATATCCGTTTATTCTCCCATGACTTCCATAACCACTTCTTGATTATGGAAACATATACAATATTTTTGTGTTCTCTTTTGTTTAGATAATGTGTAGGATAGTTGTAGAGAAGAAAAAAGGGGAACTAGGACTAAATGTCAGATGACATTTGGATTGATCAGGCATGCTCTTGAAGAAGGCAATATAGTCTAGAGATGAAAAGCTTTGTTGTTCGAGTTTTTTATTTTTAAATTTTATTTATTTATTTATTTATTTATTTATTGAGGTACTGAAAGTTGAACTCAGGACCTCACGTTTGCAGGCCCTTGGAAATTTTTAGATGTGATGTTAACTGTGTGTAGATGAGCCCTTGTTTTTCGTATTTTGGTTTTCCTTTTAACATGTGCTAATCCCAGACACAAATCATAAATTGAGCATTTGAATATGTTTTCTAGATCTCTTTCATATTATCCTGTCCTACAGTTTGAAATTCAAATTTAAATGAAGTTGAAATTGATATACTAAGTGTTCTTGGGTCAAGGTCTTGAACACATAGTCCGAGGTATCTTCTTTGACCATGTTATGCCTTCTGTATGGGCTGTTGAAGTTTTAAAGGAATGCAGATATTTTCGAGAAATTCTGGATGGGTTATTTGTCAGATACTACATTATTTCTAAGATAAGATATTTGCATTCTTGGTAATTAAGTGAATTAAATCAAGTAAGGAATCAGACCAAGTAGTAAAATTTTAATATTAAAGCTATACTTTTTAATCTTTTGCAATTTTTTTTATTCAAAAATGCAAAGTAGTTTAATTTTAATTTTGCATTTGTATAATCTATCTTGTAAACACTTTCATTATTAAGAAAAGTACACAAATGGAAGCAAGATATTCTACTTTAAATTTCAGTCTCTACTTCTTTCAATTTTTAAGTAGCAAAGATAAGATTTGGTCTATAAAGTTAGATAAACTACAGTAATGTTTATTATAATTAATAATTTAAAATAGTTTATAGTATGAAATATTTTAACTCTTTCTCACAAAAAAGATTATTCTTTGTGATGAAAATATACTTTTGTACTTGCACTAATTTTCTTAATCTGTATTGCATTTTTGTGCATGTATTGGAAACAGTTAAATGTAAGTTAAAAATTCTGAATATAAGTATGAGTGCCAAGAAAAATATGTACATATTTTTTCAAAGAAAGTAAAGGTATTGCAAGAGATGAGAGCTGCTTAACACTGCTATTGATTCTTAAAACCTGTTGGAAAAGGAAGCTAAACCAAGGGAAAAACCCTGAGGGGTCTGAAGCCATTTAAGCTGCATACATATGTTTGCTGACAGTTGGAAAAATGAACATTTCTCATCCCTCTTTGACTGCATTAAAAAGCATTGAAAAAACTTGTGGATCAGGTTTCATGCTCTTTGCAACTGAATTCCTTTCCTTTTCATATTTTAAATTTGTAACATGTTCTATAGAGTTCTTAAGTGAACATCCTGTTTTCAAGACTTCTAAAACTCCATTGCTTTGAACCTTGTGCCACATGGCAATTCTACAAACATAAAGAGTCCAGCTGTTAGGATGGAAAATACCATATAAATCTCTGTAAAAGCATCTTGT
This sequence comes from Hydrochoerus hydrochaeris, assembly GCA_004027455.1. Lineage (NCBI taxonomy): Eukaryota > Metazoa > Chordata > Mammalia > Rodentia > Hydrochaeridae > Hydrochoerus > Hydrochoerus hydrochaeris. The sequence goes on from PVLA01016812.1 coordinate 9,178, forward strand.
CTTACTACTTTGGGGAACCCACTGAGGTATTTTAAACAAAAGGGATACCAGCTTTACAATCCTCCAAAAAGCACTCTCATGATTCTTTTAGATTTTAGATTATAATCTCAGATTATTTAGTGAAGGGAAGGTTTGTATACCTTGTTTCCTAAAGAAAGAAATATTTCTTCCAATAATTTCTCAAGTGTACTCTTGTCCCTAACCTCCCCTTTTGGTTTGTGAAATCTGAAATGGTATCATAATTAATTCTTTTAAGCAACCATTTTTAAACTGTAGAGTTCTTTTGAAATAATATTCTAGCTATTTCCACCTAACCCTTAAAAATAAACTCCTGGACAAATGTTTTGGACTGAAAATTTTCCTAGGAAGAAAATTAGCTTTCAATTAGGATGGTCCTAGACTTTAGCAGTATTCTGGAAATACAGTAAGGCATGGTAATACTGAATACTCAGGCCACACACATTTTTTTAATCTCTAATACTGTAAGATTTTTAATTGCAGAGATGTTGTGCAAGCAGACATGGGGAATTATACTAAAAAAAAGAAGTCAAATTGTTATGTGAGAATGGGAGTGGATTTAGAGACATGAATCTAGCTGTTAAACGATGTTGAATGTTCAACAAATGTTAGTTGCTTTTCCTGTTTTAACTCAAAATTCCAAGGTGTAGATCCCACTAAGATGGCCTTCCTGTCTCATTAAGTTGCTTCTTCGTTTTTCATGGAGTTATTGGAGATCCTTCCAGGCAAACTCTAGGATGACGACAGAACACTTGCAAAGCAGCTGGAAATGGAAATGTTCATCCATGTCAGCTTGTCCTACTTATTCTGTAACATCAATTTGCCTTTCTTCACTCTAAATAAAACTTTAAAGATTTTATTTACTAAGTGAGCTTTTTCAAAGGGCTTGTTCCAGGTTACTTTGGCAAAATTGTTCTGCCTGACCGGGTGACAATACAAAATGAAGTTATTACAGATTATGTTTAGGTTGGGACTTAGAAAAATTGTGGTCTGTAGTCATATTTTTAAAAATCACCACAATAAAAAATATATAGCCACTTAATCCCCTTCAAAGGGCTCCTCCTCCGTTCAAACACATTGATCTCATCTTATGGTTCTTGCCACTTGCTGGAACACTTCTGGAAGTTCTTTTTCATGAGTGTCTTTAAGAGGTGTGATCATATATATGGTAAATGCTACTTCCAAGTGCCATCCAATGGAAAGGTAGGTTTGTAACACTATTATGGGCTGTACTTTCCCACCTTATTCATTGGATATGGCCTCATAAAAATTCTGGCTTTTCCCCAGTACAAATGTCCAGGACATGTAAACATTTTGACTCTATTTAGGACTTGAAGACAAACATGCCTACTCCACTAAAGACAGCTACCTTCTACAACTACCTTAGAAAGTGGTGAGAAGGATGGGATAAGTGTGTTGAAAGTGAAGGGGGATGTATTTTGAGGGGAATTAATAACAATGTGTTTTTTACTGTAATGACTTTTTAAAATTTAAATATTCAAGGTATTTGTTGACCATACTTCATAATTTGTCTTTCATGGTCTTTATCAGTTCTTGTATTTAAACTTTCTGCTTCCTCATTTGTGAAATGAGGATAATGGTAATGTTTTTCTCATAGAGTTTTTTTTTTTTAATGAGGAAATAAGCAAATCCTTTGCTTAGAATTTATCGTAATACATCCTTTCATACAATTAAGTACTTAAGCAAGGATGGGTGGTAAATGGGAAAAGCTATTGGAGTTTATAGCTTCAGTTGATTATCCTTGTGTTGAGTAGAAGCATGGATTAATTTTGAAATACACAGTGTTAGAAATGAGGTGGCCTTACGTATTTTTTAATTAACAATTTCATTTTATAGGTGGAAAGCTGAAATCTGTACTCAGAACACGACCAAAGCCAAAGCCACTAAATGAAAGACCTAGAGAAAGACCCTCCACCTCTGTTTTGTAAGTTCTGTCCTTTGCATCATACAACATTCCTATTACCTTTCTATTTGTATATTTGGCTTCTCTGTGTGTGTGTGTGTGTGCGCGTGTGTGTAACATATGTTTGGCAACATGCACATAGTGAAGATACCAGAGTTAATTTTCTTGTTGAAACTTTTTGACATGCCATATTGATTGAGTAGAAAAGGATGTGTGAAGCAAAGCATGGAGATTGTTTCTGATGTTTTCATTATGTAGACACAGCTATGATGTTTTGCAATAACCATCTCTTAAAGAAATGAACTCATTATAGCCAACATTCAAATACAAACATCATCTATTTAAAACATAAGAATGAAATGTAGGACCAATATTTAAGTGCTCATATTTGTAAAGTTATTTTGCAATGAAATGTAAAGACAGAAGATACAACGCTTTTTAAGGGATCATGTTAATATTTGCTGTGCCTGGAGCTTCCTTGTTCAACAAAGAACTTAGATTTATCAAATGTTAAACACATGTCCTTAACGGTTCATATTAGGAGAATTCTTGAGGAATTTGTGCTAGTTGTGAGGTTGTATTCACTTCACAATATTTCTTTTCTGTGGCTCTCCCATTTCCCTTTGGGATGTGTTTCATGCGTCTGTTTTTGCTTTGAAGATTTTTCATTTCTGTCTCATGCTTAACACTTGCCATTGACGCCTAGTATAATGTGGGAAATGGATGACATTCTTCCCCTGGGTTCCAGTTTTTATAAGATAAATGTGTCTGTACCAACTTAGAATAAAATGAATATTTTCTCTTCTTTTACACTAAAGCAAAATCTTTTTTGTTGATAACTTTTTGAAAACGCAATATTTTGCTTTTCAACTCCATGATTATTCTTAACTTTGTGAATAACAAAGCAAAATAACACATGTCTTGTGATTTTAATTTTAGACAATATATTCTTCAGAATATTAAATGAAAGCATAACTTGAGATCCCAGAAAAATTATTCTTTTGAACTCTATTTGATTCTCAGTTATTATTACATGTTTGAGCCTTATTATTGTGATAATAAATATAGAATTTTGAATTTGTAGCTGAATATACACATTGCTGTATTGTAAAAATTCACAAGTGCATGATTGGCAATCTTGAAAGATCATCCATATCTTTGATTTGTTCCTGCCATTTATAAGTGGAAAAATGTTATTTTGGGTAACAGTTGATCAACATTAAATAAAGAACAGAGAAAAATACACTGGTGAATGTGCTTATAGAAAGAATCACTGGAAAATGTTCAGGCTGTTTTACTGTGGTGTATCTGTTCCTTTTCTGCTTTATTAAACTTGAATGATTAAATGGAAAGCAGGTTAAAAGAAAAAAAATCCATAATGTGGTTTGAACAAATCTTATTTTCAACAGGATGCTTCTTATTTTCTTATATTAAATCTTTACATTTGCTGTTCTATCAGAGTTGTTTTTCCACATAAATTTCTATTTCTTCAATGGTATCATTACCACATATTTTTATGGATATTAAAGTTACTGCTACAATTCCAGCTCTCATTCTTTTTCAATTAGAAAGAAGAGCACAAGTCTCAATTTCTTTGTAATAATTTTTAAATTATAAAATGGTTATTGGAAAATAATATTCTAAAGAGAGCCAAGTGGAGATATTGACAAGTAGCAAGTATATGCTTAGAAAAAATGAGAATTATTAAAAAAAAATCTGAGGCAAATTTCATAATGTTCTACTTCTGATGCTCTTCCAACATGGAAAATGAGCTTAAAGCAACATTAATATATTTCAAGGAAATTTAGTTGTCATTCTTTGGGTGAACAAAATCTGTAAGATTGAATCTTTGCAAGGCCAAATGGTTATGAATCAGTGTGCTAGGATAGAGGTAAAAGACCTGAATTTTACTGTTTTAATGTGCTCCTAGTTATTATCTACTGTCAATGCAATTGACTAATATTGGTCACTGATTTTATTTAATTTGATGTGAAGTGAACAAAAGTTTTAAGTTTATTATAAAAATTACATCACTATCATCATATTTTCATCATTTCACCATTTTTGGCCATTATGAAATATGTTCTTTTAAATTTTGTCTCACAATCTTTCGATTAATGATAAGAAGATCAGATTTATGATTGATCAATAACTCTAGCTTTCTTCATTAAATCATTACATACATACTTTATTGAATGAATTTGTTAACACTACTCTTTTCAAAAGTAAATTTTATCTGCATCTTCAGCAACATGAGCCAAATTATTATTTTTTCTCTCTCTTTCCTACCTTCTTTCTTTCATTTCTTACCTGCCTTCTTTTCTGTCTTCCTTCATTTCTCACGTTTCTTCTCCTTCTTCTTTCTCTTTTTTCTCCTCCTTCTCATTCTTCCTCTTTTTCTTCTCCTTTTCTGCCTCCTCTTTCTCCTTCTACTTCTTTTCCTCCTTTTCCTTTTATTTTTGGTATTAAGCATGTAGAGACTTTACAATGAGCTATATCCTCAAAATTTTTTCTTTCTTTTTTATTTTAGAGACCAGGTCTCAGAAAGCCACCAAGTTGCCAAGGTGAGGCTCAAACTTATGACAATCCAAACTCAATCTCCTACAGTACTGAGATTACAGGTAGGAATTACTATACCAGCTCCTCCTACTTCTTATCAGAGAGAGACACAGGGTTCAGTTTGGGTCATGATTCTCATTTTGAATCTTAAGTTTCACTCTTTATCAGGGTTTAATTCTAAAATGTCTTCTAGAATCTCATTGTGCTTAGCGGTGGAGTTTTTGGGAGGTGATGGGATCATAGAAATCCTACAAACATCAGTGAATTAATCCACTGATGAGTTCATTGCTGAGTGTTCTGTAGGAGGTAGGGCTTGGTGAAAAGTGTTGGGTCACTGCAGGTGTGACCTGTAAAGGTATATTCTGGATCTGACTATCTGACCAGGTGGTTTAGAAGCCTTTAGCACTGGCTTTTGGATGGAGTTTGGAAAGGTTTGGAGATGTAGCCTACAGAAGCCCTAGAGTGTTATAAATACAGCTTGATGGGAGATTCTGGCCAGTGTTCAGAACAGGATGCTAATGCTAATGTGAAAACTAAAAGCCACATTCAGGAGGTTTCAGCTGGGCACAAACTAGAGGCCATATATGTTACACTCTAGCAAGAAACTTGTCTTTATCTTCAGTTTTCACATGTCCTGAGACTTTGTAGGTGACTGGAATTAATGGCAAAGGAGTAGTTAATGTGGCAGAGGATATTCAAGCAGCCCAACATTGAGGCTACTGCCTTTAACCAGATCTACAGTGAGAATCAGGAGAAAAAAAAGCAGAGATAAATTTTCAGAAAAGTCTGTGGTTTCATCAGGAAGAAAAAAAAAAACCCTACAAAGTAGGGGCTAAGGAGAATTTGAATGCTGAAAAAAATTAGCTTTAAGAAGAAATAACATACTTTGTATCAAGATAACAAAAAAACTAAACCAAACCAAACAAACCTGCCCTGAGGACTTACCAGGAATTAACCAGCCCCTACCCATTACAGCCTCAAAAGTGTAAATTTATCAAACTTTTATTTGAGAAGAGAATTCCTTGGCCCCTATTCTATAGGGTTCCTCAAGAATTAGTTCCCAACATTCATTTCACCATGCCTAGTTATCCGCTCAGAGGCCACTGCAGGTGTGGTTGAAAGGGGCCTAGCTACTTACTGCTGGAGCTGGTGATAGACCCAGGTGGCATCCAGGTACAGTAGATTTATAGATATGCATAATACCAGAGTTATAGGGTATGGAGGCCTCCATCCAGACTTTAAAAGCAGTGTGTATTTGATAAAACAGTGTGTGTATCTATGAGAGTAAAGTTGAAAGTGAAGTGGAGACCTCAGGAAGTTAGAAATACCAGGAATGTTGGTTGTCTGCAGGGGAAAGCTATAAGCATTGAGTAGAGTCAGCAGAAGAGAGAGGCTATGTGGGCTGCAACCAGCAAGACCTTAAAGACAGGGTCCCCCAAACGTTTTAGAATTCATGTGTTATTACAATGTGCTCCAAAATCCAGAAATGGAGCTACAGGATTTAATGTTTGCTCTGATGGGTTTCTGTTGTGCTTTGGTTTCATTCTTTTCTATCTCCCTGTGCCTTCCTTTTGGAATGGGAATGTTTATCCTTTGCCATTCTATGTTGAAAATATTTAACTGTTTAAAAAAGACTTTGTTTCATGTTTATAGCTTTTATTATTTTTTACCTTTTATTTCATTAATACATGTTTCTGGTATGTAATGCATACACTGATCTTGAGGAACTGGATTTTTTAGTGATGATGGATCTGGCAGGACTTTGGCCACTCTTAACAGAGGGATAAAATGCCTTTTGCATACTGAAATGATCATGAGCCTCTTGGGGACAATATTACTTTTTTATTTTAAAGTGAAAAACAATAAAAAGAGATATATAATTTCAATGATACATAATCTCAATGTTGCTTTAATTTCTACCTTTTGAAACCTATAATGCTGAACCATTGTTCATATATTTGCCATTTCTATTTCTTCATTAGAGAAGTGTGTATTTATTTCAGATGCCAATTTTTGGACTGGGTCTTTAAATTTGGGGAGAGAGTCTTATTTATTTCAGTTCTTTATATGTTCTAGGTATTAAAATTCTGCCTGAGGAAAAACTAGCTAAAAGTTTTCCCACTTGTGAGTTGTCTTCTCACTCTGTTGGTGATTAAAAATTTGTGCAGAAGCTTTTTAATAAGATAAGGTCCTAGTTGTTGATTCTTTGCAATATGTGATTGAGGTTTTATATATATGAAGTCTTTGCCTACACCTATGTCTTCAAAAGTTCTATCTATTTTATCTTCCAGCACTTTTAGTATTTTAGTTTCAATATTTAGATATTTAATTCACTTAGATTTTAGGATATGGTGAGAGACATGGGTCTAGTTTTAGGTTTTGGCATGTGGAAAGCCAGTTTTACCAACACCATTTATTAATGAGCTATCTCTCTTCCAGTAAATGTGTTTGGAAATTTTGTCAAAGATAACATGGCTGAATATGTTGAGTTGGTTCCACATTTTTAATCCATTCCATTGATTTTTGGGTCTGTTTTGTTTTTATCACAGTAGCTCTGTATAGTATAATTTTCAAGTCAGAGATTGTGATGCCCGCTGCTTTTCCTTTTTTTTTAAACCTAGAATTGCTTTTACTTTTCTAGGTCTCTTCTGGTTCCAAATGAATTTTAGAATTGTTTTCTCTAATTCTATGAGATATGTTATTGGTATTTTGATCAGGATTGCATTAAATTTTTATAACAGTGTTGAAAGTATGGCTATTTTTACTATGTTGGTTCTTCCTATCCATGATTCCTATGTATTTTTTCTTGTTTTTTTTTTTGGGGGGGTGCTACTTTGACAGGTGTTGTTTCTTTGATTTCTCTATCAGTAACTTTGTTATTTTAGTGTACAGGAATGCTGTTGATTTTTGAGTGTTGAGTTTGCATTCAACCATGATACTGAATTTGGTTATTAAGTATAGAAACATTTTGGTGGAGTTTTGGGGGTCTTTTATGTAGAGTATCATGTCATCTGCAAATAATGATAATTTAATTTCTTCCTTTCCTATCCTTATTCTTTTCATTTCTTTCTTGTCTAATTGCTCTGGCTAATGTTTCCAGAACTATATTGAGTTGGAGTGGTGATAGTGGGCATCTTTGCCTTGTTTCTGATTTTAGAGTGGAATTTTTCAGTTTTTGTGCATTTAATATGATGTTAGCTGTTGGTTTGTCATAGACAACTTTATCAGGTTGAGGTAAATACCATCTATTCTGATTTTTTTGTAGTGTTTTTATCATGAATGAGTGTTGAACTTTCTCAAAAGCTTTTTCTGAATCTATTGAGACGATCATGTGATTTTGTTTTTGGCTCTGTTGATACAGTGTATTACATTTATTGATTTGTGTATGTTGAACCATCTCTGCATTCCTGGGATGAATTCCATTTGGCCATGGTGTGTATAATTTTCTTGATGATTTGTTGCATTCTGTTTGCACAATGGGGGCATATTGCATCTATGTTCCTTAGGGAGATTGTTCTGTATTTTCCACTTTTGATTGGGTCATTCTATGGTTTTTGTATTAGAGTAATAAATCTCTCCAGGAATGGGTTAGGGAGGATTGATTCCCTTTTAATTTCATAAAAGAATTTGAGGAGTGTTGACATTAAATCTTTTGTAAATTTCTGGTAGAATTAAGGTGTGAATTCATTAGGACCTGGGCTTTTCTTTGTTGGTAAGTTTTTAATTATATTTTCAATCTCATCATCTGATATTGGGTTATTCAATATTTCATATCTACTTGATTCAGTTTTGGTAATTCATATGTATCTAGGAATCCATCCATTTTTTTCTGTTTCCCATCCTATGAGAGTAAAGATTTTTGAAGTAAGTGTTGATGATATTCTGAATTTCTACAGGATCTGTAGTGACTATACCCTTTTCATTCCTTTAAGCATGAAGTTGAGTCTTCTATTTTCTTTTTTGGTGAGAATGGCTAAGGGTTTATCCATTTCATTTATTCTTTCAAACAACCAACTCTTTGATTCATTAATTATTTGTATTGTTTTCTTAGTCTCTGCTGCATTAATTTCTGCTCTGATGTTTATAATCTACTACCTTCTATAGGCTTTTGACTTTGTCTTGCTCTTTTTTTCTAGATGTTTGAAGTGCAATGTTAGGTTATTTGTTTGTGCTTGTTCTGTTTTCCTGACGTGAGAATTCATGATCTCTTACTATTTTTAAGATTCTTTTCATTTTTAATAGCTGCAATTCTGTCCTCAAGATATGATATTCTATCTTCTCCTTCATTTAATCTGTTGTGTATACTTTCAATGGTGGCTTTAATCTGTCAGATTTATTTTTGTATCTATTTTGTGGATTCCATTTTTTTCCTAAGATGGGCATTATTTTCTATCATTTTTCTAAACTCATCTATTCTTTTATCTGTGTCTTCTCAAATAACATTGATTTTAACAGTCATTTCTTTTTTACCTGAGATTTTATTTTCTCTATATCCTTTCCACTTGTTTTTTTCACTTCAGTTGTTATCATTTTTAAAAGTTCAGCATTTGAACATCGCGGAAACCCACACCAGGCCTAGGCTGCCCCGGACTACTTCTGCTGGCCTGCCTGTCCACGGGAAACATTGTGGAAGACTGCCCCAGGCCTAAAATTGCCCAGGACTGCTTCTTTTAGGCCTGTCCTTCCACCGGGAACATCAGAAGACCTCAATAGGCTCTAGTCAGTGTGAAAAAAACTTGGAACTTTGCTCGCAGGCAGCGAACCTTGGATCACAGCAGATTAACTGTGTCAGTGTGGTGAGTATGCCCCTAAAATAGAGGTGTACAGTGGGTAAATAGGGCCAGTAGTAAAGCCTGCTCCAACCAATTGTAAGACTTTGGTGAATCTGAAAAGAGCATGGGTGGCCCCCTCCTGCACACAGAAAACATCAGGCAGAGTGAAAATGGCAAAACAAAAAAACAAAATGCAGTCTCAAACATCTAGTCCACCAGAAGCAAGAACAAGAGACATTGAAATAGAGGACCCCAAAAGTAACACACTGGGTATCTATGAAAAGATAGCAAGTGAAATAAAAAAACAACTCCATGAGGCTGTAGAGGAAATCAAATTAGAAGTACTCTCCAATGTAAAGACAGAAATAACAACCTTAGTAAAGGAGTTGTTGAATGCAGCTAAAGAAAAAATAGAGAAAAAAGTACATGAGCGTGGGAAACTGATTGAAGCCTTGAATGAACAATATAGAGAACAAGCAGAATTCATGAAACAAACACAAAGAGACATCCAAGAAACAAAAGATTCTATTGAAAGTGTGCAAAACCGCCTAAATGAAGCTGAGGATAGGATTTCGGACCTTGAGGACAGGATTGCAATTAGTGATGAGGAAAGGATAGAACACTTAAAAATAACAAAGCAGCATGAAATGACAATACAGAAGCTTCATGATGATGCCAAGAGCAACAATATAAAATTAATGGTCATTAGTGAAGATGCGGGAGTCCAGGCAAGTGACATACATAAAGTATTTACAGAAATAATAGCAGAAAATTTCCCAAAGATGGGGAAAGGATCCGATATGCAGATAAGTGAGGCATATAGAATGCGAAACAGACATAATCAACATAAATCCACACCCAGACACATAATAATTAAGATCTCAGAAATACAGCATAAAAACAAAATACTAAAAGCTGTTAGAGAAAAGACACAACTCAACTATTAAGGAAAGCCGTTAGATTCACAGCAGACTTCTCAGCACAAACCCTTAAGTCAAGAAGAGGTTGGAGTGAGGTATTTCAAGCTC
>PVLA01016813.1:0-19471 GCA_004027455.1 Hydrochoerus hydrochaeris
CCTACCCAGTACCCCTCACCACCTACCCAGTACCCCTCACCACCTACCCAGTACCCCTCATCACCTACCCAGTACCCCTCATCACCTACCAGTAGCATACATCATCCACTCAGGACCATTCATCATCTACCTAATACCACTCTATCCAGTACCACTCCATCATGTACTCAGTCCCACTCTATCCAGTACCCCTCATGGTCTACCAGTACCACACATCATCCACTCAGGACCATTCATCATGTACCCATAAGGACTCGTGATCGGTGCTACCCTTCACCTACCCAGCACCCATGCCTATCTACCAGTCCACTGTCTGGGATGGCACACAGTAGTGCTGGCTCTGTCACACTGAATAAAGATGACAGTCCAGCTCTTCCCAGTAGAACAACTGCTGGGACACTGAATCTATGAGCTTCAGCTTTCTTTCATATAAAATGAGGACACGAAAACCAGTCTCACAGTGTTCTTGAAACAATTGAAGATTCCTTGTGCTATGTGCCCAGCACAGGTCCTGGCACATGGGGGATGCTCCCTGCCTGGAGCTGGCATAGCCAGTGTAGCAAATGCCCAGCAGGCAGTTGTGCTGGGGTAGGATGGGATAATGAGAAGACAGGCTGCGCATAGAAAAGGTATCATGTTCCAGAAATGACTCTGTTCCTCTCCTGTTTCTCAAAGCAGCTCCACCAGGGCATTTGAGGAGAAACCTTGCAGCCCACACTCAGCTGAGCTGGGTTTCTGCGAAAACTACTTGGGGTCTACTCCAGGTGGAGAAGCTCAAGATGTGTGAGCCCCTCACAGGTCCATTTACAATGCGTGACCTCTTGGTGCTTCTGCATAACCTGCTGAGAAGCAGTGGCACCATGGGGGTCCCCCAAGGCCTGGAAGTTGGTGCCCAGACAAGGGGTGACATTTTATCAAATGTCACAGAAAAAACTGGGGGAAGAGCCAGCTTGAAAAGCCACATGTTCTGACTATGAGAACAGGGCTTTTAATCCATCTCTGTGCTTGGTATCTAAATGAAAGAGTGAAATCATACTGAAAGAATTATTTAATCAATACTGAACCTACATTTGTCTGTGAGCTTTAGGTTGCTCTGCATGTCTGATAGCCCTGCAGGTATACACAGATGCACTGATCACCTATGCAGTACCACCCATCATCTACTCAGTGTGCAGTGCTTCTGGAGACTAATTTCTCTCATAGCTCCTTGTAATTTTATAATCTAAAAAATTTCAGTCCACCCCCAGCTATCAACTTTTTTAAACAAAACAAAACAGGATAAGAGTGATACAGAATTTCAAAAAATAATAAGAGGTTAACACTAGTTAATACATTGCATATTGGTGTCTTGAAAGTACTTGTTCAGATTACAAGATCTAGTAATGAAAAATATGATCAAAGAATCAAACAATGAAAGCACAAACTGTTCTTTTTGATGTAATAACAGAGATTATAGTACAGCTATCTTGTATACACACACATACACAAATATATGCATCCCTATATACATATAATCTCAAGTATCCAGGAAGTACCCAAAGGAGGCAAGAAAGAAGGGCAGGAAGGAGGGTCAGGAGGTGAGAGAGTAGAGAGGAGCCTGAGTTCTAAAATTACAGGTGCTGAGTCTGAATCCCAGCTCTCGCCATTTGGACATTTTTTCCTCACTGCTGAGAAAAAATATCCAACACACAAAATTCAAAAGGGAAAGGTTTACTGAGCTCACAGTTTGTGGAGGTTTCAGTTCATAACTTTCTGGTTCCAAAGCAGAGTGGCATATGGCAGAGGGGCAACAGTTCATGGCAGCAGAAAATAGCAAAAGCAACAAGAGACCTTAATAGAGTCTTTCTACCCATTTTACCTATTGGGTAGATAAAGGGATATTGGATAGCTGTAGGATTATGGAACTCTCAAAACCAAACAGACTGATTTAGTAATCATACACCCTTGGCCCCAGCATGACACAGTCTAGATTCAGCCACCTCTGAAAAGGTCCTATGACCACATGAGGCTTTGGGGGGACACTCAACCATAACAAACCATGACATTCCATCCCTGGCCCCTCTAAGACCCATGCACATTTCTTCATGCAAAAGATGTTTACTCCATCCCAAGATTTTTTTTGTACCAGGGATGGACCCCACAACCTCGTGCTTGCCAGGCAGGTGCTTGTACCACTAAGCTAAATCCATGGCCCTTCCCAAGAGTTTCTAAAGTTCCAACAGTTTCAGCATTGCTGAAAAACTCAAGTTCAATGTCCTCTCCAGTTCTTAAAGCAAACTCTTAGCTGTGAGTCCTTGTACAAATGAAAAGAAAGTTTAATACTTTTGACATTCAATGGCACAAGACAGATATTCTCATTCCAAAAGTTACAAACGGGGATACAAAGGAATGAGGCAAAAGCAAGTCTGAAATTCAGCAGGGCAAACATTAAGTCCCGTAGCATCTGAGATGATCTGTAGCAGGATGTGAACTCTGAAGGGCCTGGTGGCTCTGCCCCTATACCACTTTCAGTGGTTGTGGCTCCCATGGCTTCTCTCTTGGGCCCATTATGCTCCTTTCTTCCAGTTTTCCTAAAATGACCCATGTTCCTGGATTCTCTGACCTTCTGGGGTCTCCACGGCACCTTTGGCTTCACCTTCACAACTTCACACCCTGGCCCCCTCAGGGACACGCTGCTTGGCCTCCCAGGCCTTCTTCTGAAACATGGGTGAAAGACTCCCTGAACCCACAACTCTTCCACTCAACATGCACCTAAAAACAGCGCCAAATGCAGAGGGCTGCTGCCAACAGGATCAGTAGCCAGGCTTCTCTCTCTCTTTGCTGCAGGAGTTGGTTGCCTGGATCACTGAGCACCTTAAATCTAACTCCAAGGAAAAGTTCTCTGGGCCACCATCCCTTTTGAACATGGTATTCTGTAGACTTCCTCCTGCTCCTCCTCCTCCATTTCTCCTCCTCCTCCTCCTTCTCCTTCTTTTTATTTTTCAGAGAATAAAACTAAGCAAAACAAAACACTACAAGGCCAATCAAAACCAGTGTTAAGTGACACGGGACTTCAAAACAATATAAAATCAACAACGGTTACCATAATACCTCCTGCTATCTTCAGAATTGCTGCAGATACCTCAGACATAGTAAAAATCAAACAAAACAGAACAGAATGGCACCAATAAGAACAAAACAATAAATGACTTCAAAACAAGATAATAGTAAATCCAAAATAGCTAACATAATATTTCTTATTATCTTTGAAATAGCTGCCCATACCACCGGATACAACAAAATCAAACAAAACAAAACAGAACAAAACCCAACCCAACAAAACAAGGCCAATGATACAGGACTTCAAAACAAGACAGGGGGAATCCACCTCAGAAGGAGGTCCTCATAGACACTACATCGTGTATTGTTATCCTCTGAATAGATCATCAGAGTACCAGCTTTAGGCCTGCAAAGTCAGTGAAACACTAACACTACAAACATTAATTGTATTCCCCCTCAGTAGCCACCATTGCAGCCTGTATTTCTCCGGATCAGCTGGTCGCTTATAGTGCAGGGGTGGGGTGGGGATGGGGACTGGCGCTTCTTGTTTCCCAGCCTGTGCACCGGAAGGGGCTGGCCTCTGGTTCTCCCTACAGCAGCCCATGCATAGTGCTGGTTTGCAGGGAGGGCTTGGTGAGCTCTTGTTCTCTTGCAGCTTTATTCCAAAAGTAGTCTTTCACTATTTCAATTTTGAGGCTGCAAAGGGTAAAGTCCTGTTTCTTCTTGTGATGTCCTCAGGCCATTTTTCTATTCTCCTGCTCTATCACTGCAGCCCACAACTTTACTGGAGCTTCCTTTCTGGCCCAACTCGCAACATTTTAAATCATTCTGCTGGGCTCTTCATCCTTGATTCTCAACATAGATCTGACTAAAATCTCCTAACAGTAGCTATGCCAGTGCCTCGACACTCAACTGCTTTGAAATTTCTTCTGCATATTACTGAGTCTGCTGCCATTAATTTCAGTTTCAGGCAAAATCTCTGGACCTGAGCAAAACACAGACAAACTCTCTGCCAAGGCATAACACACATTGTCTGGAACCCAGCAGCCAGTGCAATCCTTCTTCCCATCAGAGACCTCCTGAGCCTAGTCTTTACTGGCCTTAGGGTCTTCTGATCTTTGACCAGAATCTCCCGTATGGTACAGCCTAAGGTATTTCAGCACTACTTCTTCAGGTGGCATCTCCAAACACTTCCCAACTCTTCTACAAAAGTTCTAAAGGCTCTTGAGCCACATGGCCAGGTACAGTCACAGCAATGGCCCCGCTACCAACATCTGTCTTAGTTACTTTTCCCACTGCTGAAACAAAATATCCAACACTCCAAGTTAAAGGGGAAAGGTATTTAGCTCATAGTTGGTAGAGGTTTTATTCCATAATCTGCTGGCTTCAAAGAGGCAACTATTCATACTGGTGGAAATGAACAAAAGCAACAAGAGGCTTTAGCAGAATCGTTCTTCCTCTTTTATCTTATCTAGACTACCAAGATTATGGCACTGCAAAACCATTCAGTGGACTGATTTAGTAATCACACACCTTTAATCCCAGCATCACACACTCTAGATGCAGTCACATCTGAAAAAGTCCTACGACCACATGAGGGGAGACATCTAGACACAAACCATAATACCAGGTCACTCTGACTCCCTGATCTCCCTTGACATGCAGTGGCCAATTCCCAGCCAGCAGGTGTGCTGAGCTTCTGCATATGCTTTGCAAAGAAGGACCTTGAGGTTTTGAGGTTGGGTGGCTTGCTAGGGACTCACAGTGAGGATGTGATGCAGCCTAGCTCCACAGCCTCTGTCCCATGTCAGCCCACAGCCTCACCAACTGTGGTGGAGACAGGCAGACATCACCTGGGACAAGCGGGTTTTCAATGGTGTCAAAGCCCTCAGGACATGGAATTCCATGCAGTGCACCAGCAGGATACAAAGGTGTCACACATTTTACCAGCAAAGGTTTTAGTGACTCATTTCAGCTAACAAGCAAAGTTCTTGCTTCTAGTAGCAGAGCTTAGGAGGTGGAGAAGCAGGAGGAGGCAGAGGATGAAGAGGGGGAGGATAATTCAGGGAGTGAAATAATGTTGATGTAAGACTGGCCATTTCATTCCAGACTGTTTCAGACAGAGCCTTTGACAAGTGATGATGTTGAAGAATCTTCAACTGTGACAGGAACAGTTACACAAAACATCTTCTAAGTAGCTCTGATACACAGATGCTTTTCATATATTAAAACCAGCACTTTCCTTTAGCTCCTTGTGAAGTTTCTTGCACTCTGGTACCCAGAACATCTAGACTGTCACTCTTCAGGAATTAGATTCGTGGGCGCTGGAGCCTGGATTCTGGTTTGGAGAAATACATGTCATTCATCCTCTCAAACACCATTGTCCCTTGCCCCAAAGGACTGAGGACCCGTAGGTGCTTCAGGTATGAAGGGCAGTAGATGACACGGTAGAGGCCAGTCTCAGGCGTGCTGTGAGTTCAAATTCAAGGGAAGCCATGATTCAAATATGGCTGAGTGACAGACAGGGTGATGGACAGTAAATTCAAATGAGTTGAGCAGAAGAAATGAAGGGCAGAGTGTCTGGGTGGGAGGGACAGCAGGACAAAGGCCGGGGGATGTGGGGGATGTGCTTTATGAGGGGCAGGCAATGACCAAGTCATTTGGGACCCAGAATGTCTGACACAAGGCTCCGGCCTTACTCTGCAGAGTCAACAGCTCAAAAGGATGCAGGAACATGAGCAACTGCAGCCCCCTGGGTCACTCTGCAGCTGTCTGGAGACTGAGGCGGGACTGGAAAGACAGGAAGTTTAGGGCTTTGTCACTGAGGATGTCACAGGGAAGCAGAGAGCAAAGACCACAGTATGTCAAGGTCTGCAAAATCACTTTCAAGAAGTGCATTTGATGGGGCTGAGACAGCATTAAAGCGGGACTGGGGAAGACAGCCCACGGGTGCAGCGTTAGGGGGTTTAATCCAAGATGGACAGAGGGCCAGGATGCAGGAAAAGGAGTAATAGACCAGATGCATCCATGGGTACTTGCACTCTTCATTTGGTCAGTAAAGCATCTCTGCCAGGTATATGTTACTGTTTCTCAGAGGAGAAAGGTAATGCTCGGAGAAGTTAACAGACAGCAGTGATAAGCCAGGCATGGTGACACACAGCTGTGAGTTTGTCTTAAAATTAAACAAACAAAAAAAAATTAAAAAGAGCTTAGGATGTAATAGGACTTGAGTTCAATCCATAGTGCCAAGAAATAAGTAGAAAGGGAATAAAAAGAAGGATAGAGAAGCAACAGATGCCACCTGTTGAAGAGGCAGTGGAGCCAGGACCCAAGCCAAGGTCTGTGTGACTATTGAGTCCCTGGTCATCCTTAATGCCGCTGCCACGGGCACACACCCTGCAGTGGCCTGGAGGAAGTCAGGGCCTCGTGTTACACCTGCCTCTCTCCATGATGTCAGGAATCTCTGTTTCACTGACTCTGGACCTTGCGCTGATGGATGGATGGCGCCCCACTGATGGGAAGCCCACACACTGTGTCCCCCGTGTGTGGGAGGGGCTCACTTGATGCCTCTCTGTAGACTCCCTGGGCATGTCTGTTGGGTGAGGAAGGATGTGGGCACTGCTCCTAGACGAGATACAAAGCTACTTAGGGACTGATGCCTGGAAATGCTCACAACAGCTCAGCTGAAACCAACAGTCCATGGGTCCAGCCAAAAATTCTGGCCATAGAAGCATGGGCCAAACTAGTGGTTGTTTTAAGGCCTACATTTCTTTCATCTTGGAGGGGTTTGCTCTGCAGCAAAACTGAACTGACACTCAGTGATTGGTGTCCTGCAGTTAGCTGTATGTGGCTATGCCAAAAGAGCACAGCATCCGAGTCGGAGAGAAATCTTCCCTTGCTGCCACATACTCCGGATAAACACTTCCCTCAGGAGGAATTTCTCAGCAGCATTCAGGAAAACCACCCACCTGTCTGCCCAGCAAAGGAGCCAGGTCTTTCTCACTGGCTTTAAAGACTCCCACTGTCCTTCCCGCTGGCTTGCTCTGCCCACAGAGCTGATGCCCTCCTCTGGTGGCTCTTTAGAAGCCCACGAGGCCCTCACGGCTGGAGAGAGACACTCTAAGCGATGCGCTTTTCCCGCACGCCGACTAAACACAACCAAAGCTTTGCGTTTCTCCTGCCAGGGGCTCCCCTCAGCCTTGAGTGGTGACATTGATTTTTTTGTTCTTCTGAAAAGCTAAAAAACCACAGTGAACCATAATGACCCATCCAATCCCCACTACAGAGTAGTGCACTCTGCACTCTGTAGTGTGCAGTGTGTCTGTCTATGTACCCACAGGACAGGGGACACAGCAGGTGCTCAATAAATGGGGATGTCAAGGAAATCACATCTGCTGTCTGAGCCATGGGTTCCTAAAAGCAGTTATGATGTTTACAGCCTAAGAAGCTTTTAAAGAGAAATATGTGAAATCAATTTGTGTGAAAAAAGATGTGCTATGGACATGTACCAACTCCACGCCAGAAATGTAAATGCTATGTACTAGGAACATGTACTAATGTAAAATGTATGTTAAAAATAACTCATCTGAGGGTTACTGCTGAAATAGTGTACATCTGCTGTTAGTTTTAATATTTTAAAAGATAAGGATTCACAATTGGATATGCCAAGATTCAAATTTGGTTTTTGTACTTAATAACTGCACATCCTTTAGTGTTTTCTATTCTCTCTTTACACAAATAATAAATGCATGTGGTACAATCCCTAATGCAAAACATTGCGAGGTTTAAAGAAAATGTGTGCAAAATGCTAAGAACAAAATGCAAATAAAAATCATAATGATCCACCACCTCACACCTGTTAGGATGGGTACTGTAAAACACACACCCGTGTGCATGTGCGCACACACACACACACACACACACACACACACAAAACACAGTCAGAAATGTAAAATATTGCTGCTGTGAAAAACAGCATGGAGATTCCAAAACACTAAAAACAGAATTACCAAATAATCCAGCAAGCCCACTTCTGAGTATCCAAAGAACTGAGTGGGGACGTGGAGGAGTCACCTGCAGACTGTGGCCATGGCTGCACTATTCACGCTGGCCCCGAGGTGGGGCCCCCAGAAAGCCTGCTGACAGGAGAACAGATGATGAAACGTGGTGCCACCATAGCCGAGCTCTGTAAGTCACCACTAGATAGGATAGGGATGCCATCTTGAGCTGCAGTGGGTAAACCTTGAGGACGTCACGGTGAAATAAACAGGTCACAAAGGACACGGACACGGTGCCACTTATAGGAGGTTGTTTCACAAAGATAGAGAGTAGAGTGGTGATTTCCAGAGTCTGGGGGGACAGGATGGAGGATGAGGGATTAACAGGTACTGAATTTCAGTTCGGGAAGATGAGAAAGTTCCAGAAATGTGTTAGACGGCAGTACGAATTTGTGTGTGCTTTTCAACTGCAATTAAAAAGTAATAAGCTCCACAGATGCTTATTAAATTAATAAATGAAGGAGAAAAAAGAAAGGAGGAAGGAAGGAGTCAGATCTGCTGTCACGGTTCATTCATTCATCCATGTATTCAAAACAAATTTGGAGGCGCAGCTTTGAGCCTCATTATCGGTGTGACCTTAATAAAATCAACTGACAGCCCTAAACCCCATTCTGCAATCTGCTATATTGGGGTAATATCACCCACTGGCCAGAATTTTGGTGGGGCTGAGGTAATAAAACTAGAAACCTTCTATAAATCACAAGGCTGGGCAAACATGCTTGTTTCTGGCAACAGCAGGGGAGAGCAAAGCGGTGGAATAGAAAGATGTGGTGCTTTCCATTGGTAGTTTAGAAAACCTTTCAAACAAGTCACTGAAGAGTAGCCTGGCAATAAAGCTAACTGGATAAAATGATAAGAATTTCCTAAATACCTAATTAGACAAACAGGAGCAATGAAATTGACCAGCATAGTTTTGTAAAGTTTGGCCTTACGTTTAGAAAGCAAAAGAAAAACTATGAGTCTCTTTCCTATCAAGAAAGTCTAAAAATCACCAGCCCTAAGACATGCAAGGACATGGTATGTGTCCTGGTCACTTTCCTAGGAATGTTGGAGCAGCCCCGAGGGGAAGGCTCTAGGTCCAAGCCCAAAGCACCTGCACTCCTGAATCTGTGAACACAGAAAAGAGTAAACAGAGCAGAAAGTGTGGATCTCAGAGACACAGACATTTCGGCTTATGTCCCAGCATCTCCAGCGGGGTTACAGCCGACGAGGTCTTTCCTACCACTCGGTACCCCACTTCTCACCTGTGAGATAGGAATGTTGGGAGCTGAATTTTTGGCAATATGAGAGATTGCATATGCTGAAAACACCCACTGCCTTACGCTGGAAATGCTGGCTAGAACAAATGCATTTGTGGCTGGGGCTGCCTGCGGTGGAAAGTTCAAAATAAAAAATGGAGGCAGAAACTAATCTAAAGCATTTAAGGTAACTCATAAGACAAAAGGCCCGTGTTTTAATCACCCCAAGGAGACCAGCCCAAGCCTTGGGGCTATGTTAGAATTGCTTATCGGAGACCCTATAAAGCCAGGTACCAGACAGTTTACCATGTGAAAAAATCTACCCATGTAAGATGTGTCAGGTACATGGAGCAACTCCCTACAATTAATATAAATATTATGTATTTAAAACATGTACTAATAAACCTTTAAAAATAAACCACACTGCTAGAACAAAGGAGAAAAAAAAACATTGTACTTTTAACACATGTAGTAAAACATATGATAAAATTCAACACTGATTCAAACTCCAGATCAAGATATTGGATGAAAGATCTCAGCCAAAGTAGCATGATGCAAAAGAAGAACAGAAACTATGAAAGTTGTTAAGGAAGAGACAGAACCATCTCAATCTGCAGATGAAGTCACTGCCTACCTAGGAAAATAGGGGAGAATCTAATACAAATCATTAGGGTGTTTCTGCATAGAAGATTAGTACAAGAAACAAACTTTTTCAGTCACCAACAGCAAACAGAATATATAATCTTAAACGATACAGAAGGATATGGAATTTAGGATTAAATTCCATAATTGACATGCAATTATTTATGGAGAAAATTGTAGTGCTTTCAGCAAGGGATAAAACAAACTAAATAAGTGGAGAAAAATGCCATGGTCACAGATTTGATAATGTAAATGTGTCAGCTCTCTCCAAATTAATCTGTAAATTCAATGCTTTTGCTGTCAAAACTTGAGAGTTTTAATAGAAGTGACAACTTGATGCTAAAGCCCATATGGAAGAAGAAAGGATGGATACCCAAGGGGAATCAGGGAGGAGACCAAGACAGAAAGACTTAGCAGAAGCCAAGATGTCTCCTAAAGTGACAATCAGTAAGAAAGTGAGACATCAAGAAAGAGATTGAGCAACAGAGACAGATGAGAGCTCAGCCAGTGACTCACACCACACGTGGCCAAGGGCAGAGGGAACCTTTGTAGATCAGTGAAGAGGGAAGCCAAAAACCCAGTCATTACAGAGAAGAGTGGTTAATGCCACACAGTAAATGGAAACTTCATCCAAAGGGGTCACCAGAGAATGAAAAGATAAGCCACAGACTGAGAAAGCATTTATTATGTATCTAATGGATAAAGGCTATAAGAGCAATGTTGGACAAGAACTCAGGGGTTAAGTTGTAAAAAGCAGTGGCCAAGAAAAAAATGCAAAAGTATAAAATGTTTAAGTCACAAAAAAGTAAACCCAAATGTCAACCGAACACACCAAGTGCTAAGGAGGCTTCTCTTGCAGGTAGGTCTCACAGGAGGCTTATCTGAACTCAGCAATCAAAAGCAATCCAAAAATAATGCAATGTCACAGTTGTCTAAACCCATCAGAGAAGGCTGGAGGGTAAAGAAACGTGAACCAAATCACACAAAGCAGTGAGCTGTTTGTTCAGAAGGACACCACTGTGCTCTTCCTGGCAGGACACCAGGAGGAAGAGGAGGAGGAACACATAGTTGGCTGGAGTGGAGAGAAACTGGCTGGAGCTTTAGTGAAGTTCTAAGAGCAGCTTGTGAGCTGTTCAGGGAGACCGGAACATACAGATGATTCAGGTAGACTGGATGTGTGCCAAAAGCCCAGGGCACAGAAGGGATGAGGACTGTGGCCTTCCTCTGTGACCACTGGTCTTCTCCAAGACCATGATGCTTGTTTCTGCAAGTGGCTGCTCAGGAGATCTGGCATAGATGGGTCCCAGACCTGTGAGACTTTGCCTGCTAGCACTGGGGCTGGGGCAGGAGTACTGGGAGAAGTCCTGTGAGAGCCAGAGTGCAGGGAACACAAAGCTTCCTGGCACATGAACAACAGCCAGCAAGCAGGCTGTAGAGCAAAGGGAGAGACCCACATCAGCACAGAGACATTAGCAAGTCAGCCGCTGTGCAGAAAGGACTTCCAGAGTCACTGGTGCTGCGCCCAAGCCCAGGAGAAGGGGGTCCTGACCCCCACACTCACAGACCTGAGGCCAGGATGGATGGAGTCAGGAGAAAGCAGCACACCGTGGGGACTGCAGTTCACAAGAGCCCGTCACAGACCTTATGGGCGTCTGAAAAAGGGGTACCCAGGGCTTCAAACAAGCGGTAGTGGCAAGGAGGGAGCACTCAGCACTCCAATCTGATCAGTGCACGCTGTGTACATGTGTGCAGTGTCGCACTGGGGTCCATTCACAAGCCCAGTTCACACTCCTTAATAAAGAACCTTAGAAAGAAAGGCAGAAAGCACTCTCTCTTTAGCCTTTTAGCTTCTGGAGCTCATCTGGAATAACTTCATTCCCAAAAGAATGATTCGACCTCCTTAAATTCAAGATATTTTTGCTTCTTTTGTAACTGGGCATCGAGAAATACTAATTGTCTACTTATTTTCATCTTTAGGGGGAGAAATAAAGCAATTCTTCATTAAACTATACTTTTTTTTTTGACAATTTTTTTGAGAGAGGATCTCACTGTGTAGTTCAGGGTAGTCTGAAATCCATGTAGCCACTGGCCTTGAACATGCAGAAATCCCACCTCAGTTTCCTAGTACAGATGTTACAGGCATATGCCACCACATCTTGTTGGTTAAACTGTATTTTTATTTTTTTAATTTATTTTTTAAAATTAAATTAAATTAAATTTAATTTAATTGAACTCATGACCTTGTGCTTGCCAGGCAGGCACTTATGCTGCTGAGCTAAATCCCTAGCCCCTAAACTGTATTTTTAAATAAAATATGTTAAGTCTGCAATAAGACCCAGATCAATGGGAGATCAGATTTTATCCTCTAACTCCAGGGGACTGACAGAAAATTGTAGTTTTTTTTTAACATAAATAAGATTAAGTAGATACTAAGAATAGTATCTACTATTCTTTTATACAAAATGTCTAGGACTCCATGAAAATCACAAAACACAGGAAAAATAAAGACATTCAATACTGAGGAAATAGCATGTACCACAAACAATGCCCCGATATTAGATTTGTCAGGGATACTTTAAAATAATTATGACTACTCAATGATCTAGTATAAAATGTGGCTGTGGGCAGGAAAAGGGAATTTATTTCTACAGAGGTATAAAACCATGAAATAATTAATGGTAGGAGGAAATGTTACAGTGCCAGAAATTTTAAAAAAAATCATTGAGTACAGACTAGACTATGAAAGAGGAAAATAAATTAATTTTAAGACAAGGCAATGGGAAGTCTTATACTGAAATACACACACACACACAAAAGTGAAGACAGAGCTGGGCATGGGGTGTGTGCCTGCAATCCCAACACCGGGAAGCTGAGGCAATAGGAGTTTGAGTTTGAGCCCAGTCTAGGTAATTTTATAAAATAGAGAGAATCTGTTTCAAAATAAAAAGGACTGGGGATGTAGCTCAGTGTAAAGGTCCTGGGTTCAATAACCAGTACCAATAAATAAATAAATAAATAAATAAATAAATAAATAAATAAATGAAAACAGACTAATAGAGATTTCATGACTCCCAAAGAGGTAATATAAATAAATCAGATACAGACAGAGGGCTGTCAAACATCTCAAGTTTAAAACCAAAATCAAACTCTGCGTGTGTGTGTGTGTGTGTGTGTGAGAGAGAGAGAGACAGACAGACAGAGAGAGAGATTGAGAGAGAGATTGAGAGGGAAAAGGAGAGGGAGACAGAGGGAGGGAGAGGCAGAGGCAGAAGAACAGGAAGCAAAGGGAGAAGAAGAGGAGGAGGACAGCAGGAGAGGAGGGAGGGGAGGGCATAGCAGTGGAAGGGAGAGGAGGGTTAAGTACAATTTAGTTCACACAAGAGCAACAACTGACTGCTTGCCAAGAACAATGATACCAAGAAGACAACAAGACAACAGAGAAAATTTTTATATGCTTAGAGGAGAAATATAAGTCAACCAAAACTGTACCCAGTGAAAACAGCATTCATACATGGAGATGAACAGAAAACATTCCAGAGCAGAAGCTGAGAGCGGTAACTTCCAGCAGACCTGCCCATCAGGAATGCTAACAAAGCTGAGCTAAGGGGAGGCTGGATGGGGACAGTGCCACGTGGATGATCAGATCTTCAGGAAGAAATGAAGCATGTGGTACTCCAAGCAGTGAGCAGGGCCAGGAATCCAGCCATGGGCCCTGACCATGCGCTCTAGAGGAAACTTGAAACTTCGCTCCCAGGCGATAAGACCACACCCTGCGTCAGAAACCACCCCAAGGTGCATGAGGGGGTCTGGGAGCCTAACTGGGCCACACCCAGCAAACTCCAAGCAGTGAGCAGGGCCCAGAATCCAGCCACAGGCCCTGACCACATGCTCCAGCAGAATCCCAGTGCATGGGGAAAACTTGGAACTCAGCTCCCAGGCAAACCTTGGACTACAGCAGACTAACTGTGCTAACTTGAAGGGAGATTCAGTAACTGCCTCACTCGAACAGAAGATCTCAGCAGGAACCAGCCAGTGTGGTGAGGATGCCCCTAAAGTAGAGGTGTACGGAGGGCCAGTAGTAAAGCCCCCTCCAACTAACTGTAAGACCTTGGTGAGCCTGACAAGAGGGTGGGTGACCCCTTTTTACACACAGAAAACATCAGGTGGAGTGAGGAGGGTGCCAAGAAGGACTCCCTAAACGTGAAGAAAATTAAAAGGGCTTGTGAGACACACAGGCTCACAAGAGGGACACAGTATGGCTTCAGCTGACACAAACACTATAGACAGGGAGATTTGATGACCTGGAATAACCTGAAGATAAAGTAATAGCAGGAACTAAAAGTTGACCTAGATCAATACTACTAGGCTTGTCAGCCCAGGAAGAATATAGGATTAACCCAAAAGGCCCTGCAACAGGAAGGCAGGTGACTGGGCCACCTATTCATTGTGGGACCAGCAATTGAACAAAAATCAACCTTATATTAGAACTCCAAGATACACACTACCAACAGTTGACACTAGTGGGACTGAAGGACCAAACACTAACTCGAAAGAGGAAAATGGCAAAATGAAAAAGCAAAATGTAGTCTCAAACATCTAGTCCAGCAGGAACAGGAGACATTGAAATAGGACTTCAAAAGTAACACACCTGCCGCGCGGTAGGCCTGTCACACCAGAAATCTTTGAAAAGATAACAAGTGAAATAAAAAAAAAACAATTCCATGAGGCTATAGAGAAAATCAAATTAGAAGTACTCTCCCATGTAAAGATAGAAATAACAACCTTAGTAAAGGAGTTGTTGAATGCAGCTAAAGAAGAAATAGAGAAAAAAGTACAGGAGCATGGGAAACTGATTGAAACCTTGAATGAACAATATAGAAAACAAGCAGAATTCATGAAATAAACTCAGAGATGTTCAAGAAACAAAATATTCTATTCAAAGTGTGCAAAGCCACTTAAATGAAGCTGAGGATAGGATTTTGGACCTTGAGGAAAGGATTGCAACTAGTGATCATGAAAGCATAGAACTTTTAAAAATAACAAAGCAGCATGAAACGACAATCCAGAAGCTTCAAGAAGATGCCAAGAGAAATAATATAAGACTATTAAGCATCAGTGAAGATGCAGGAGTCAATGCAAATGACATAACTAAAATATTCACAGAATAGCAGAAAATTTCCCAAACATGGGGGAAAAAAGCTGATATGCAGATAAGTGAGGCATATAGAACACCAAACAGTCACAACCAACATAAATCTACATCCAGACACATAATAATTAAGATACAATCCCCAGAACAACAACAGAAAGAAACCACCACATAGGGCAAGCAATTAAATAATGGGGAAATGCAGAAAGCAAACAACTGGAACATAACATGGCAAAGTCAAGCCAGTACATATCAGTGATATCCATAAATGTAAATGGCCTCAATTCACCTATCAAAAGAAATAGGTTGACAGAATAGATCAAGAAACATGATCCCACAATATGCTGTATACAAGAAACACATTTGACCCAAAAGGAAATTTATACATTAAAAGGCAAAGGATGGAAAACAGTATTCCATGTAACAGGAACCCAGAAAAAAGCAAGGGTAACTATTCTATTTGCAGACAACATGAATTTCAAACATAAAATGATTAAAAGAGATAGAGAAGGTCACTACATACTCATTAGTGGAAAAATTCAAGAGGAAGAACAATTATAAATATATATGCACCAAACACAGGAGCACCCAACTATATAAGACAGATACTAATGGACATGCAAAACCAAATACATAAGAACACAATTATAACAGGGGACCTTAACAGCCCATTGTCACAAAGAGATAGATCAACTAGACAAAAAGTCAGCAAAGAAATAACAGAACTGAATCATATCTGTGAGCAATTGGACCTAGTAGATATTTACAGAGTGTTCCACCCAACCACATCAGAATACACACTTTTCTCAGCTGTGCATGGGACATTCTCCAAAATAGACCATATATTATCCCAAAAAACATTCTTAAGTAAATACAAAGGTATTGAAATTATCCCATGCATAATATCTGACCACAGTGCAACAAAATTAGAAATAAATGGCAAAAGAAATTGCAAAACCTGCATAAATACTTGGAAATTAAATAGCAACCTTTTGAACAACCAGTGGGCTACAGATGAAATTAAAGAACAAAGCAATACTTACAATTCAATGAAAATGCAGAAACAACATACTGTAATCTGTGAGATGTAATGAAAGCAGTCTTAAGAGGGAAATGTATAGCAAGAAATTGTCATATCAAGAAAACAGAACGAGCACAAATAAACAACCTAGTGCTTCATCTCAAGCTTCTAGAAAAAGAAGAGCAAGCTAAACCCAAAGCCCATACATAGATGAGAGGAAATTGTAAACATTAGAGCAGAAATCAATACAATTGAAACTAAAAAAAATACAAAGAATTAATGAATCAAAAAGCTGGTTTTTTTGAGAGAATAAACAAAATTGACAAGCCTCTAGCAAACCTTATAAAGAAAAAGAAAGAAAAAAAACCCAAATTCATGCAATAAGGACTACAAAGGGGGAAATTACTACAGATCCCATGGAAATTCAAAAGATCATGAATACCTACTTTGAAAATCTTTACTCACATAGAAGGGAAAACACAGAGAAAATGGACAGATTTCTAGAAACATATGAACTACCAACACTCAACCAAGAAGATAGAGCAATTTTGAATAACCCAATATCCGTCACTGAAATTGAAAATGTAATTAAAAACTTACCAACAAAGAAAAGCCCAGGTCCTGATGGATTCACAGCTGAATTCTATAAGAGATTTAGAGAAGATTTGACGCCAATACTCCTTAAACTGTTCAATGAAATTGAAAAGAAAGCAATCCTCCCTAAATCATTCCTGGAGGCAAGTATTACTTTGATACCAAAATCAGAGAAAGATCCAACCAAAAAAGACAACTATAGGCCCATCTCACTAATGGACATTGATGCAAAGATTCTCAATAAAATACTGGCAAATAGAATGCAGCAAATCATCAAGAAGATTACACCTCATGGCCAAGTGGGATTCATTCCAGGAATGTAGGGATGGTTTAACACATGCAAATCAATAAATGTAATACACCACACCAACAGAGCCAAAAACAAAAACCACATGGTCATCTCAATAGATGCAGAAAAAGCTTTTGATAAAGTCCAACACATGTTCATGATAAAAACCCTTCAGAAACTCAGAATACACAGGGTCTACCTCGACCTTATAAAGGCCATCTATGACAAACCAACAGCCAATATTATACCAAATGGACAAAAACTGAAAGCTTTCACTTTAAAATCAGGAACAAGGCAAGGATGTCCACTATCACCACTTCTTTTCAACATAGTTCTGGAAACACTAGCCAGGGCAATCAGACAAGAGAGAGAAATAAAAATAGTAAAGATAGGAAAGGAAGAAGTTAAATTATCACTATTTGCAGATGACATGATAATCTACATAGAAAATCCAAAAAACTCCATTAAAAGACTACTAGAGGTAATAAATAAATTCAGCAGTGTAGCTGGATACAAAGTCAATGCTCAAAAGTCAATAGCAGTCCTGTACACAAATAAAAAACACACCAAGAGAAAAATTAGAGAAATATTGCCCTTTACAATAACATCTAAAAAAATGAAATACTTAGGAATCAACCTAAGAATGTAAAAGACCTATATGCTGAAAATTATACTACACTGAAAAAGGAGATTGAAGAGGATATTAGAAAATGAAAGGATATTCCTTGCTTGGTTAGGAAGAACCAACATTGTGAAAATGGCCCTATTCCCTAAACTGTTATAACAGATTTAATGTAAACCCAGTCAAAATACCATTGACATACCCCACAGGTCTAGAGAAAACACTCCTAAAATTCATTTGGAAACAGAAGAAACCTAGAATAGCAAAGGCAATTCTCGGCAACAAAGGCAAGGCAGGAGGCATCTCAGTTTCTGACCTGAAACTGTATTACAAAGCCACAGTGATAAAATCAGCATGGTACTGACAAAGAAATAGACCTGAGGATCAATGGAACAGATTAGAATATGCAAGTACAACTACCAAGACACTTAGCTACCTCATATTTGATAAAGGGGCTTAACATGTTCACTGGAAGAAGGATAGCCTCTTTAATAAATGGTGTTTAAAAAATTGGCTCTCTACATGCCGAAGACTGAAACTAGATCCATGCCTATCACCATACACAAAACTAAAGTCTAAATGGATCAAACACCTAAATATTAAAACAGAAACACTAAATCTATTGGAAGACAAGGTAGGTAGAAGTCTTGGAGACATAGGGGTAGGCAGAGAATTCATGAACAAAACACAAACTGCACAGGAAACACTTCAAAGAATCAACAACTGGGATCTCATTATTGAAAAGTTTCTGCACTTCAAAAGAAATCACCAACAGGGTGAAAAGAAAACCCACAGAGTGGGAAAGAATTTTAGCTAGCAACCCCTCAGACAAAGGACTTATATCCAGAACATATAAAGAATTGAAAAACATCAAGCCCCCCAATTCAAAGACCCTCTCCAAAAATGGGCATCTGAGATGAACACACAGTTTTCAGATGAAGATATACAAATGGCAAATAAATACATGAAGAAATGTTCACCATCACTGGTCATTCGAGAAACACAAATTAAAACAACATTGAGATTTCATCTCACTCCGGAAAGAATACCTGCCTGCTGGAGTCCAGCAGCGGCAGGGCTAGGGTTTCCCAAAGGTGGACAGGGAGTCGGCGAGTGAGAGACAGAAGACACTGCACACCAGTCTGTGAGTGAATCTGAATCCACTTTATTTTTTAGAAGCTGGAATATATATATGCTAACCTTGGCAGCAACCCCTAGCCCCAAGCAGGAAGCACCCCAGGCTTAGGGCCAGGCAGGGATAATCCTAAACAATAGGTTTTAATTAACCTCAACCCCAAGCAGGAAGTGCCCCAGACTCAGTAGGTGTTAATTAACTCTTTTCACCTTTGTAACATCTCAATCTTGTTACTTAGTTAGCTTGGGAAATGTAAGCCAATACACCTGGATGCCTGCAGGAGGAAGAGATGTGTGAGGCTATTATGCCACTCCCTACATTGTTTCCTTTATCACTTATGGGAGTATGGCAGTTCCTGTGAGGACAGCACCTGTCTTAGGTCAAGGACTCTTCATATGAACCCAACCAGGCCTTACCCGTCATGGGCCTGCAGGACAGAAATTGGTCCTGTGCCTGTCTTAGGTGGCTGGTGGTGTAACATATGTTTCCTAGTTGCCCGTCTTTGGCTGCCTGTAGGACAGCGCCTGTCTTGGGTCAAGGACTCTTCATATGAACCCAACCAGGCCTTACCCGTCATGGGCCTGCAGGACAGCAATAGGTCCTGTGCCTGTCTTAGGTGGCCAGTGGTGTAACATATGTGTCCTAGTTGCCCGTCTTTGGCTGCCTGTCCAGTGTCTCAGGGCAG
>PVLA01016814.1:0-19453 GCA_004027455.1 Hydrochoerus hydrochaeris
CACACACACACACACACACACACACACACACACACAAAACTGGGAGACACAAAGACAGGCAGTTATATTTTATAATTTCATTTGGATTCCAAGATGCGATTCCAGGTTGTTCTAGAGCCACACACTCCTCTAAGTCTTGCTGCTTTCTCCTCTTTCTCAGCTCTACCTGTTGAATGCCCCAGGGCTCAGGCCTTGTTCTGCTTTATGCTGCTAATATTTCTTTTCACTGGAGGCTTTCAACCAGTCCATGACTTTAACTGCTTTCCACACTGACAGCGCCATCAGAATGGGACTCACCTACCCACCACTTATTCCCTATCACCTAGATGTCTATCAAACCCAACCCACCCCTGAAGGGCGTTATCACAGCTCATGTCACATGCAACCTACCCAAAAGACCCTCAGGCCTTCCCATCCCACTACAGGGATCCTCACTGTGACAGTGTTTTGGGCCCCAGAGCTTGAAGATGTCCTTGAATCTTCCTCTCACATCCCACATCTACTGGGGAAATCTATGTGTTCCTTCATGTCCCATCCTGTCTGTCACAGGAGGAGCAAATCGCTACCTCACTTGTTCCAATGACTGCAGTATCCCTAATGTGTCTCCCTCCTTCCTCATGTGCAACTCTGAAATGATAAGAACTATGTGTATTGGTCTCTGCCCCCAGCTCCTGATGTGGAGCTTCTGATACCTTTGCAGATGGAGGCACTATAAGGTTATTTTATTTCTAATGTCTGAGCTTTGATTCCAGTTACCAGTAACACTCAGGATGTTTATAATTTCTTGCACCATAGGAGCATGTGCCACAGAGCTCTTCTCTTGGAACTCCCTGAGATAAAATAACTCAGTTCTGGCACTGTCTGCCTGGTCCACAGGACTGCTCCCCTGCACACCCCGGTCACACGTGCACACACCTCTTACACATGAGAGGAGGGAGTTTCTTTTGCTCCAGTGAGGCAGCTCTGTGGTGGGGTTCTGGTTGGGGACTCATCACCCTAAAGGACCAAACTAGGATTTGAACCTTGAAACTTTCAGTCCTCCCCTCATTCTTGGGGAATTGGAGAGGAGCTGGGAAGTAAATCGAGGAGTGATTGTGTCGGTGTAACGCAGCCTCCACAAGAATCTCTAAATTCTGGAGTTTGGAGAGCTTTCCGACAGGTAACCAAGCACACAGGGTCCCTGCAGGGTGGAGCACGAGGACGCACTGTGCCCGTGTATCTCTCCATCTGGCTGTTCATCTGTGTCCTTTCTCATTTCCCTCATAGCAAATGACTGTACCTAAGTAGAGCGCACTCCTTAGTTCTGTGAGCTGTTGTAGCAAATGCATCAAAACTGCTGAGGGGGTGACAAGAAATCCCATTTTGTAGGCTGTTGATCAGATGTGCCAGTGGCCTGATGTACAATTGGCCTTTCTAGTGTTGGCAATCTTATGGGTCTGAACCCTTAGCCTGTGGAATTCGATGCTATCTCCAAGCAGAGAGTGTCCCAGTAGGGTTGTGAGAGGACAGTCCATTGGTGTTTGCCGAATTGGTTGTCAGTGGAGAAAAATCCTCACTAATATTTTCGTCACAGAAATGCAAGGGAGACAGACAACAGGAAAAGAACCAGTTAGCAAAGAGTTGCTGCAGGTGACTTTCAAGGGCAAAAATTAAAGCAGCAGAAGCTGCATTATCAGACTGACTGTTTAGGAAACTTGGCTGTTCCCTCTCTTTCCTGACTTCCCTGAAGGTCAGGTGACAACTTGAGGTCCCTTGGAAACCTTAGCAGGAACAACTCCACACTGCCTTTTCATATGTCTGTTGGAGCCCAGTGCAAGAGATTAGTGCAAAACTACTGCCTTTCTAGTATATATCACAAAATCAGAAATAATGTGTCATTGTGAATATGATTTTCACATCAGTAGACTGAAGATTATGTAAACCATCTGTAATATATTTATGAAGTACTACACAGCAAAAATGTTAAAGCCTTTGCTAGTTCCAAGACCATGGATGAATTTCACAGACAGTATCTTGTCTGTAGGGTAAAAATGCCAAGCAAATTACTTCATTTATATAAAGTTCAAGAATAAGCAAAGATTATAGAAGTCAGAGCTGTGGTTACCTGTGGGGTAGGGTGAGTACTGTTGGGACAGAGTAGGCAAATCCTAACCCGGCTGGCAGTTGTCCCTTATCTCTACTTTTGCTTTTGTGGTTTCAGTTGCCCGTGGTGAGTCTCATCCCCAATATATTAAATGCAAATTTCCAGAAATAATTGTGCATTTTTCTGCGTAGTCTGATGAAACTTTGTACTGTCCTGCTCTGTCCCGCCAAGGATATGAATCAACACTCTGTCCAGTGTTTTCACTGCTACCTGCCCATTAATCACAGAGTATAACAGTATAGATAGGGTTCAGTACAACCCTCCTTCTTAAAGGAGAGACTATTGCATTCGTTTCTTCTCATTTGTTCTCAGCTCAAAATAACTTTCATGCCAAAGTGGCGTATTTAGAGGTGGCCTATTCATTTACCTACCAAAATATAAACGTCAAATAATTTCAGCTCACTAATCTATAATGCACAATACCATATGTTATACCTCATTCTGAAATTTTAAAACAACCATTGGCAAATAATTAGTGCATTATGTGTGTCAATATGATTTCTACATAAATGAAAATCCCCTCTTCACTTGGAAGCAATGAGATTTTGTGACATGTTCAGTAACTGTTTTTTGTGTTTTCACCTAGAAGACCATGTGATTCCTGACGACATGGATTTGAAGTCTGAGATACAGCCAGATGACCAAGATGGGTAAGAACGTGAAGGCAGTGTTGGTTTGTGAAGGTAAACCCAGAGCTCTGTCTTGGGGAAAGAGCTACAGACATCCTCATGATTAGGAAGAAATGTGTTCTAGAAGTATTAGCCACGAAGCAGTCCTTGTCTTCTCACTGGTCTTTGTTATGCACATCAAGATAGCTTCTTCCACGACAACTATCCCATGAGACCTAACTCAGTGCTGTGGAGTACACATCAATTAGTGAGATATCCATCATTGCACACATAGGACTCCAATGACATAAATTGCCTACTTTATAGCTTCCTGCTGTGAGACCTAGGAAGTCACGGGAAATCCTTTTGGCTCACTGAAGACATTCTTTAGCTTTCACAAATTAAGTGATGTAAGAGTGGTAGTTTATTATCAGCAGATGAATCATCACCAGCCTGCAACACAATGTGATGAGATAGTGAACTAAATGTGCAGCCATTCACAGAATTAGACTGAGGTCTTACCTAAGCAGGGAGACATGGCTGCCTGATACAAGATGTCATAAGGCACAGATACACTTTTAGGATAAACTTAGGTTTCATTAAGAAACCTATGAAGCCAAGATTCTACTTGCTATGAACCACCTCAAAATAGAGTTTTAGAGTGAATAGTTGATGCTTGAAGTGACACTACTACTTACTCTTTCTCTCTGTCCTTATATACCTGGAGGCAGCAGAGGGATCAAGCTGGGCCAGACTGTGACATCTGTGAAGTTCAGAGTTGCTCACAAGGCCCACTTCCTTGCATTCACACGCCCTTCCCCCACTATAATCCTGGGAGCTTTCTGCTCTGCAAACTGATTTACATCCACTCATAAAGTGATGATTGGTTCTTATTTGTTATTTCATTCAACTAGAATAATTTCATGATGGTGTGTTTGATTTTTAACCTTTTCCTTGAGGAGGTGAGTGTGTATGCATGCGTATTTGTGTGTATGTATGTGTGGTGCATGCAAGAGTGACAGATACACCTATAGATATATGTCGGATTCTACATTTGTAACTCACCCCTCTGTAGATCAGGTTCTGTGGAATTGGATCCATACAGAATAGCTCCTGAATTTCCAGGAGCGGTCTCAAATGGGATTGCAACCAAGCCCCCTTTTCAGGGGTTATTTATTTATTTTTATTTTGAAGGTAGTAAAATACAACAGAGCAAAATGGAACAAAGCCAACTGAGACAGTGTAGTGAAATTGGTACAGAACTTCACAGCAGGTTACCAGGATAACAATAATAGGTACCATAGTATGTCTCATTTCCTTCACAATAGTTGTTCTTTCAACCAGATATAGCAAAATCAAAGGAAATACCGAACATTATAGAAGTTATCAAAACAGAATATTGAATAGGGCAATACCATTAATCAGAACAAAGCAAAACAGTGATAAAAATATTTGCCTTCAAAGAGATGGTAGAAGGAAATCCCCCTTATTTGCTATATTGCATATAGTCAGCCTCGCAAGAGACGCTCAGATCTCTGGCTCCCACTTGCTAACGGGGGTGGGGGTTGGGGGTTGGATGTTTGAATCTCAGTTTACCAGGGCGGCGAGCTGGTTGTTTGGTTTCCCAGCACCGTAAGTTCCAACATAGCGCAGATCTCAGGCGATGCTGATGGTTCTCACCCTGGGGCTGGGGCTTACCAGAGTGGTGAGCTGGCTGCTTGGTTTTCTTTATTTTTTAATGGTAGCAAATTTTTATTAAAAGTAGGAGAAAAAACAGGCCTTGCAGAGCAAGTTTGGGGCAAGTAAAAGTAGAAAAATAAGTACACTTACATGCTACCATACGAGAACAAATGCAGTGGCAAAATCTCAGTATGGACTATCTATCCTTTGTGTATCACCCTGTCCTCACACTGACATCAGGTCTAGGTTGTCCTAGGAAAAACCTGCTCAAGTGCCCAAAAGAAGTCTATGTGCAAAGAAGTTTTTGGGAGTGGTTCTGCATGTGTATCAAAGGATTTTGTAATTAACACATCACACCTGTTGCCCCAGTCAGCTTTGCTATCCCTTAACATCCTCTCTCATTTTCCCTATGTCCTCCATAACTCTTTATGTGGTGCTGTGGGATTGGAGGTCTCGGTCTTGTTCAGCCTCTTCCAGATGGAGTGGGATACAGACACTATCTCCTGGGGATTATGTGCTCTCCAAATATTTTAGGGTACCGTGGCTTACTGGTTGGGTTGAAGAAAAAACCTAGAATAATGCTGGAGTCTTGTATTCTGCCGAGGAGCCTGAGGTCTTCTAGAGCTTCTCAGGAATAGCTTTCTCTTTAATTCCGTGACAATTCTAATGACCATTTCCCATGGGGGATTCTTATATCTTGTCACTATATCCCTGGAGGAAGGACCAGAATTGGGTCTTGAGAGGCAGTAACACTATCCTCTTCCCCTCTCTGTCACCCTTTTGATTACCCAAGGAGACTTTAGATATGTCTCTTGGGAATCCTTTGTAATGAATGACAACAACTTTCTTGGGAAGATAAGCCACTCTAATAAAAGTTGTAGAATTCCCTTGTTGTATTTCTCAAATGATTGCTCATTAGTCAGAAAGCTTCTTTTTTCTAGACTGCTGTGTGGGCAGGTAGCACTAGAAAGGCATATTTGGAGTCTGTATAGATATTTAACTTGTCTTTTCCTAATATCAAGGTCCAACTAAGAGCTAAGAGCTCTGCTGTTTAACTAAAGTTCCCTGCAGGAAGTTGACCTGCTGTGAACTGACAATTGCATACTTTCTTCAGTGAGCCATACTTTTTCATGATCTTGGAGAGGCAGATCACTGATGTCTGCTTCCATACATAAGGGAGATCACTTGTTCACGAGAGGGGTTAAGTTTGGGGTTTGTAGGCATCACAGAGGCAGGATAAGGGGTGTCTAAAACCATGGCCAGACACTTGGCAGGCCATTCCCCTGTTAACCACAAATAGCCTTTGATCTCAAGAATTACTCTAATATGATGAGAGTCTAAGTCTTTGGGTTAAGACCTACAAAGCAATTTCTGTCTGCTCTGATATGTGGAGGACAAATGGTGTTCTTAATCCAAGTATTCCACTATTCAGCAGGATCCATCTGTTGGTTAGTTAGGTATGGAGACCTGGTGTAGTCCCAACAGGTAAAATCCCTTTTGGCCATTACTGGAACTTGAAAATTGCCCTCAGTTTTGCTAGTAAATCTCTTCATTGCAAGGGAGTAGGACACTGTGAGACAGTTAGAAACTCACAATTAAACATTTGACCTTCAAAGTGACACATCAGAGCAAAAGTAGAGTCTCTAACTAAAGGATGCTTTAACCCCAACCATGGCTGTTAATCTAAAGAAGAGTTTTCCAGAGAAGGAAGTCAAAACAGAGTGATGTAATTGAACTGGCTGACTCATGGAATCAAGTGTCACCCAGGGTTCCCCATAGGAGATGGTAATATCTGTGGACAGGGGCACTGTAGGATCCATTGGGTCTTTTTATAACTGTAAATGATGGTTTTAATAGTCTATCTCCAAGAGCAAGGAGACTCAGCCTTCCAGTGCCAAGAGAGAGTCACAATGGCTGCCTTAAACTCAGAGCAGAGCCCAGGCAGTGGCTTGGTGCAGTTGGATGCTCAAAGTCCAGTCTTAAAGCCTAAGCTGTCCTTGGATTTTCCTTCAGATGACCTGAGTGAGTTTAAAGCATCGCCAATTGTAACAGCTACAATTCTAGCTTTTCTCTTTTGACTCTCCTCCAGCCAGATTGCTGAACAAGGCCACATCCAGCAATTGAGTCATAGGTGTCTGGGGTCCCATCTGAAGTTTCTTTATTAAACAGATGGGACAGACTGCATGTGTTAGTTACTTTTCTCTCATTGCTGGGACAAAATACCTGATACCCAAAATTAAGGAAGGAAAGATTTATTTAGCTCACAGTTCATGGAGGTTTCAGGCCATAATCAGCACACTCCAAGGCAGTGTGGTGTGGCACAGGCATAGCAGTTCAAGGCAGCAAAAGATAGTAAAAGCAACAACAGCAAAAATGGGGTGTGGAAGCAAGTCTCCCTTATATTGTAGGTAGACCGTCTGCTCTAGGGCGAGTGTAGCACTCACGCCACCTCAGTGCCCTCCTCTTGCACAGGCTCAGCACATTTACAAAGTGAGGACCCTGGCCCTCTGCTGAGTCACTTGGTTAAAGATCTAAACTTCTCAAGTTGATACCATGAATCAACCAACACAACATCCTAGTCCATAAGTAGCTGTCCTAGGGTGTGTCCTCTACACCCCAAGATGCAGAACTGTTGAGGGAAACTCCCATGAGATGAGGGACTCCACCCCTCCTTTACCACCCCCACTTTGGCTCTTTTTAAGCAGAGTGGAGCCACTTGAGTAAAAATAGCTCTTACTTTAACCTTAATAGTAAAAAAAATTGATACTATGAGGCAGTAGAAACAGAAACCTCTTTTTAAGAAAAAAAAATCTTTAAAAATCCTAAGGAGAGTTCTACATTGGACTCAAAATCACTTGAATTAAGTTTTGCTGGCTGTTATTCGATTCTGCTCAGGATGTCAGGCACATATCTCTAAATCACTTGAATTTTGTTAGCAGAAGCAAGGAAGGGATATAGAAACAAACATGGCAGTGGTTGACTCAAAACATACCTGGTCATGTGACAAGGTAAGCCAACAACCCAGACTAAGAAAGTGCTCTGAAAAAGCAAAGGCCCTGTGGGGGAAAGCATGGATGGGATTTTGAGCTCAACAGAAGTAAACTGAGGTAATTGGCTACTCAGGAATGCTGCCAGGTTACCATCAGCCATTTTTCCCCCCAAAAGAGTGAGAAAGCCAGGTAAAGTATCATGGAGAACAGAAACATGAGGTCAAAAAGGCAGACTAAGCTTTAGGTCGCCCACCTGGTTCCTGAATGATCTGTTCTGCAATGGGATGGATAACAGGCTCTCTGGCTGCTCTAAATACCTTGCATCTGCACTGAGTGACCTAAAATGGGGAAAAGAAAGCGTTGGGGAGATAAACTCCAAGTGGGCCTGAAGCTAGATAAAAACACTGAAGGCAAGCACTCCGCCATAAGAAAAGCAAGAAATAGTTTCCGGTGTCATAAGAAGAGTTTCCTGAGTTCCCCAGCTGAGGGGAGAGAGACAAGAAAAAAGCAAAAAAGACCTTTGTGACATGTCAGAGAAAAAAAAAAGTGTCCAAGAGCCTTACCTACTCTCCTGCCCGCATAAGCCAGGCCTTGGAAGCTGGAATCTCCTCCTGGAGGTAGTTTCTAGGTTTTTGCTGTCCCGAGCAAAAACTTGATCAAGATAAACACAAATGGTAGTAAAGTTTTATTAAAGGTAGAAAAGACACAGGATCTGCAGAGTGAGTTTGGGCCAAGTAAAAGTAGGAAAAGTACCCCTTACAGTGTGAGAGTGGCCACCATGCATGCATAAATACAGTGACCTCAGGGGTAACTTAAACAGCAGAGTCACAATATGGGTACAGTGTGAGTCACACTAGTACTAACCTGTAGGATTACAAGTATAACCATTTAGCTAATGTTGACCCAATAGAGAAACAGGTTGCATAGCAAGGATACGTAGAAAGAACCAAAGCATTTTTGGGAAAAGATGTGTCTAGATGTTCTGGTCACCCACCTACCTGGGTGACTGATGTCTATGTGGACTTACTGGGACCAGGTGGTGCTAATTACCATATAATCTCAATTTATTCTTTATTCCTTAGGGATGCATCTAGGCCTGGTCATTGCATCTTTATCTAAAAGCCTGTCCTTCTTCAGATGTCCCTCTAGCCACAGTTATGATGTCTGTCATTCCCTCTCTGACTGTTTATTTCTAACTCAGCTGCCTGTAGTAATATCAGCAGCACTGAGTGTCATGGAGTTACTCCAGCTGAGCTCCACTGGGAACTCACCTGTCCATTGGGTGGCTGACCTTTGCTCTTTGGGTCCCTTCCTAGAAAATGAAAAAGGGGACTCAGACCCTCTCCAGGTCCATTTAGGCTCTTGGTCTGCTCCTTGGGCTCTGGGACACCTGTGTGTCACTAGTGTCCACCACTCAGGCTGCAGGAAATAAACATCGCTTGGGAGGGGAATGTGCCCAAAGAAGGCAGCTTTGGTCTTCCAGACGCTGCCATTCCGTGAAGGCCAAGCTTAACTGAGCTGGCAAAGACCCTTTAATACTGTCTTAAGAAAACCTTAAGGTTTGGCCTTGTATCCCATTTCTTCTGTGAGGGACCAATCCCACTTGTTACAATGCCACAAAGAGGTAGCCAAGTCCTGGAGGGAGAAACCAGAACATCAGTCAGAATTCATCTTGACCTCTCCGTGTAGAACTCCCCAGAGGAAGGAAGACACGGCCATAGGAGCTAATGCCAAGTTAAAGTGGAGGAAGTGGCATACAATTTTGACCCTGTCCTCCCTCTGAATCACCTCTACACTCCCTCTGAATCACCTCTACATAGAGGACTCCTTGGCCCTACCCAACACCTGGCCTTGTCTGCTTGATGTCTCTTCGCTCACCCTGCATTCCTTAGCTTGCCCAGGATCCCAGCATTTTCATTTTCCTCCTGCACAGAAGTTACTCTTGTTCCTCTGAGCAAGTCTGGACACATCCCTCAGGACAAGTCTGCCTACCCAGTTTTTTCAGCCAGTGCTGAGAGTTTGCCCAATTTCTTGTCCACATTCCCCCACTCACCCTTCTCTACTCATTGAAACAGAGGTTTCCTCCAAAGCTTGAACTTCTCATTCAGGGGACATTTTAAGGTTTAATGTTGGGACTGACAGAATATCCAAAAGCCACATGGTTTGGCTGAGAGTTGGACTTCCATCTGGGAGGCTGGAACCAAGTGGTTTTTTTCTCACAGGGAAGAAGAGGACGCACCTGTGGAGGCAGACGTGGCAGGTGTGGGACAAGATGAAGATCTGTCTGATGAAGAAATAAGATTTTTAGAAGAGTTTCCTGGGTGGAAAGAAAAGCAAGAAAATTTCATTGAGACACTTCGCACCTTTGCAAAGGACGCAGATAAGATCTACAAAAACTTCGCCAAGAGGAAAATGGTGAACAAATTTGTCACCATTGCCTCTGAATTGACAAGCTTTGCAGGTTTAGCCCTAGCTCCATCAACAGCAGGAATAAGCCTGCCACTCACAATTGTTGGCCAAAGTATGGCAGCATTAGCTGCAGTGAGGGGTATTGTGACAGAGAATAAAGAAAAATCTTGCAATAAACTACTCCTTGCTCAGGTAAACAGCCAAGTGCCTAACCCTGACCAAATGTTTGAGGACACTGGTGGAAAGATGATCTCTTATGTCAAATCTGCTGGCCAGGCTTGGTACAAGTGTGGAAGAGCCTGGGAGGTTATCAGCAAGGGCTTTTTGCGTACTAAATACCTGCCCATAAGAAAAGCAGTTGATGTCCATGGTAGTCCCTTAGCTCTCATGTTTCTTGGCGAGGATGTATATGCTGTCTGGGATAATTGGAGGAAGCTGAAGGATGAAGCAAAGGCAGAGCTTGCAGAAGATCTGAGAGATCGGGCTAAGGAGCTGGAAGAGGAACTGATACTAAAAACCAAACGCTATGCCACACTGAAAAAAAAGGTGAGGTCAAGATTTGGGGTGTAGGTAGGAGGGGATACTGTAAGTGGGACCTGAGGGAGCCAAGATTGAAGGGGTGAGGGTGCATGGTGTAAAATGTGCATGGGTGAGCTTCAGTACATGGCATTAGGTGACCTGGAGGTGCAAATATGGTGGACCCCATGGGGATGATGGTGCTCTGGTGGTCAGACCTGGTCATGCCTCCTGCTCCTCCTTCAAGGTACCTTGAAACCCATGTACTGGCAGGAGGCTCTTCCAAGATTTACAGAAGAGGTCACTGAGCCTTGGTCAGTGTACTGACCTGAACCATGGCCCCCTGTTATCCATGAGTCAAAGCTCTGACCTTGTGTGATTATGTTAGGAGATGGGGCCCCAGGGAGGTCATTAGTGTTTGGAGTTCAGAATGGTGGAGCCTTCATCAGACAAAGCACAAAGACATTTGAGAGGCCTCCCCACCCCCCATACCTCCATCCAAAGGGGAAGCCATGTATGGAAACAGTGAGAAGTAGCCATGTCCACACCCAGAAGAAAAAAAAAGCCTGCCTGGAAACAAAGAGGCCAATACCTTGGCTTGGCTTTTCACCTGCAGAAGTGTGAGAAAATGAGTCTTTGTTAGCTGCTGTATCTGAAACGTTCTGTACAGCAGGCCAAGACCATCAGGGAGGGGAGTTTATGTGGCTGACCAAGTATCTTAGACTGTGAGGTCTGCTACAACAAATTGCCTTTGACTGGGTCATCTGTGAACAGCAGATATTGATTCAGTCCTTCCAATCCTGGAAGCTGGCAAGTCCACAGTCCATGCGCCAGCAGCACCAGGCTCCACGTGTGTGGAGGGTTTCCTTGCTTCTCCAGAGAAGGCGCCATCTTGTGGCATCCTCACCTGGAGGAGGGACAGGCAAGCTCCCTGGGACCCAATCCTAATCATAAAATCTACCCTCACACCTCAATTGCTCCCCAAATTCCTTATGTCTTAAGATCATCACCCTGGGTATTAGGTTTTGTGCCATGAATTTAGGCAGACATCAATATTCAGACTTAGCGCTAAATTCTTGAAGGTAGGGTATGAAAGACACAGAACAGCGGGTTAAGCAGCCTGACGTTGTCGCTGGTGTTGATCTGCCACACTTTGAGCTTTGGGGCTTTTCTCAGCTAGATACACTTCATTTTCTTCTTTTTTAAAGATTGACTGACATAGATTAATTATTGTGTTCATTATTTCCCCTCTAGAAAGAGTTGAGAGAAAAACAGCTTACGAAGTCATCTTCAAAGGAAGCCAAGAAGACTCAAACTCAGCCTCCATTGGGGAATGGAAAAGCAGGATCCCAGGGTGGAGGAAAGATGAAGACACACACCTCCGAGATGAACTAAAGGGTCCAGGGCAGCAGCAGCACTGCTGGCTGAGGAGATGTACAGAGAGTCTCCAACTAGAGGTCCTTTAGACTTGGCAAGGATGAGTTCAGCCTAAGAGGGTGTTGCCAGACTGGTAGGTCCATCCTCTCTCGTCCACCCTCTCTCGTTACCCTCTACCACTTTACTGTGGTTCCCAGTCATCAGTACTCTAAATTAGACTAATGATGTTTTTTGCCAGCCTCTATAGTAAGTTGCAGTAATCAGATGGAACATGCAGGGAGAAAGGTCTCTTTGTCCTATCCTCCATGTGGACATACTGGCCTCTCTGCTTTCTTCCTACCTGTTTCATCGCTATCAGCCCCATCAGTGGCTAGGATTCCTGGTGCACCAGGTCACTGAGTTAATTTTTGTATATGGTGCTAATAAGGGTTCATCTTCATCTTTATCTTTAGGAATACATCTATTTCCCCCTGCACCATTTATTGAAAAGAGTGTCCGTTTCCCACTGAATGATCTTGGTGCCCTACTTAAGGTCATGTGTGATAGCTTATTTCTGAGCTCTCCTATTATTCTATTCTATATTCTATTCTATTCTATTCTATTCTATTCTATTCTATTCTATTCTATTCTATTCTAATTCTATCCTATCCTATATGCATCTGTCTTTATGCCAGTACCATGCTGCTTTATTGTAGCTTTTTAACAAATTTTAAAATCAGGAAGTGTGACAGCATGCTGCTCTGGTAAGTGTCTGTGGCCTGGCAAGCCACGGCCGCCCCAGGGCGAGAACCATATCAGCATTTCCTGAGATCCGTGAGGCACCATTTTGGACCTTGGGGTGCTGGGAAAACGGGCAGCCAGTTCACCTCTCCTGGGGGGCTAAGAATCAAACATCCATCCCCATCCCCCCATACCCCCCCCCGTGGCAAGCGAGAGCCAGAGATATGAGCATGTCTTGTGAGTTTGACTATATGCAATATAGAAAATAAGGGGGATTTTCTTCTGCCATCTCTTTGAGGGCAAATATTTTTATCTCTGTTTTGCTCAATGATATTGCTCTACTCAATATTCTGTTCTTGTAATTTCGGTATTTCCTTCAGTATTGCTCTGCCTGATTGAAGGAACAACTATCGTGAAGAAAACCAGATGTACTATTGTGCCTATTGCTGTTGACCCAGTGGCCTGCTGTGAGGTTCTGTGCCAATTTCACTGCACTGCCTCAGTTGGCTATGTCCTGTCTTGTTCTGCTGTATTTTACTACCTTCAAAACAAATAAAGAAAGAAATAGAATAAAAAATAAGAAAAAATTTAAAAAGTAAATAACAACAACAAAACAGATCAGCAAGGTACTGAGCAACCTGAAACATGATATAACTAAACACATAATGGACTTAAAAAGCAAAAGGAGGAAAAGCAAGTGCTTTAAAAGATATAACTGCATGTATATTTAAGGGGGTAGGATTGATAATTATGTTGCTAAGTTTTTGTTGGATCAGGGAGCAGAACTGTCTGCAGCCTCACTGTTTGAATGTCCACTTTATATGCTTTGATTTTATAACTTGAAAAACTACATCCAGGAAGACAATATGTAATGTATCAACTAGTGATTTCTTACTGTTCATTTTTTTTGAAATTCTGTATTGTTTCTACCTTTTTTTTGTTTTGCTTTATTTTCCCCTCTTTAAATAAAATTTTTAAAAATTTAAAAAAATAAATAAAATCAGGAAGTGTGATTTCTTCAATTTGGTTCTTTTATTTCAACATTCATTGTTTTAGCCTTTCTGGTTCCCTTGAGGTTGCATATAAATTTTAAGACAGATTTTTTTTTCTTCTTTAAAAATGTTTTTTGTTAGTACACATTTACAGCACATTGTGATTACATTCATTCTTTGCAGTTGGCACAAGTACCTTAAAAATCTTAATTCCTTTTTTTATTCCATTGTCACTACTCTCTCTCTTAGTTCCTACCCTTTTGAAAAAGATCTTCATTCTATTTTATCAGTCAGTGCTTGCTAGAGAAACAGATTGAATGCACGCTATACAGATGTATAAGAATTTAGAGACTGGCTTCCAGTGGCTGCCCACAGAGTCAGGTGAACAAGAGTGGAAAAGCTCTGTCTGCAGGCCAGAGATCCAAAAGATCCAGTTGGCAGCTCGGGGCTCAGTGTAGTGTCCTGGGGGTGTCCGTACCAGGAGGCTGAAGGGTCTGCAATGGACGGCTGAAGGGTCCTTGCCAGAGACTGAAAAGTCTGTGCCAGAAGCCAGGGGATAATATCCAATGGGAAGGCGAAGACTGGAGCTCCTCTGGAGAAAGGAAAAGGAGCCTGGCTTCTTCATTCCCTCTCTACACTATTCAGACAACCATCTGCACTAGGGCGGGACTTCTGTTTTCAGTAAACCCCCTCAGCCACACTCAGAGCTGCTGATTCAATTTAGTAGGGTTTTTCTTACACAAATTGACACAATCAGGTAACTACCACACCTATAGTAAAATGGAATTTTATATTTCTGCAAAAAAAAAAATCATTGCATTTGTCGCTTTGTTCTTGTTTGTTTTGTTGGCATCAGTATTGGAACCCAGAATCTCATGCATGCCAGGCTAGCACACTACCATTACATTCCTAGCCAGTTTTCTTTACAAAATTTGAGACAAGTTCTCAGTAATTTGTCTTGGGTATCCTGAAACTAGAGATCTCCTGCCTCAGCTTCCTGATAACAGGCATGTTCCATCATGGGGATTTTGACAGGGATCAGACCAAATCTACAAATCTCATCGGGCACTGTATTAGTCAGCTTCCTTGTTGCTGGGATACAGTACTTGGAATCCTCAATTTAATGAGGAAAGGTTTCAGTTGGCTCATCATTTCCAGGTACTTAATATAAGATTGGCAAGCTCTGGGATAGAAACATGGTGAAAGGGGCAT
This sequence comes from Hydrochoerus hydrochaeris, assembly GCA_004027455.1. NCBI lineage: Eukaryota > Metazoa > Chordata > Mammalia > Rodentia > Hydrochaeridae > Hydrochoerus > Hydrochoerus hydrochaeris. The sequence continues at coordinate 14,648 of PVLA01016814.1, forward strand.
GGAAAGTAAAAGTTTCTTAGTTCTCGGTGGCTCAGTAGAAGAATGAAGGAACCATCCCAAAGAGGAAGGCGCGAAAGCCAGAACAAGATCACCAGGCCGGACCTCCATGGCTCACCCAATGACACCCAGACATGTACTCCATCTCTCCACTGAACAGATCCCCAAATCAATAAGCTAACACTCCACCCTAACCACATCTAACCCGCTGTCCACACAGACATCGCCTTAAACTATCCTCAGTCTCCATGAAGTCATTAGAGAGTTCATAGTTCCGCCTCACATAATGCACCTATCCCGCCTACAACTGAAAGCACAATTCCTTCCCCCACATTTCAACAGTGTCAGCATTTCTACAAAGCTTAAATCAAAGCCTCTTCTGAGACTGAAGGGAGACTCTGCACTGTAATCCTTTGCAAAAATAAAGCACAAGTTACATAACCAAGTACAATGCCACAGAATAAATGATCCTACTCCAAAAGAGAGAAATAAAGGGTTGAAAAAGAATTTGACCAAAGCAAGATGAAAAGCAGCAGGCCAAATCTTAAATCTTTAGTTCTATACCCAGCATCAAGGGCACATGGCTGTGAGATGCCTAGGTGACACAAGCTCCATGTCCTTACTTACGTCCCATTTGACCTTTCTCTTAGGTTACACCTTTCCTCAGAGGACATTCCATCTTCCTGGTATCTCTACTTGTCTGTGGTCTCCACAGCACATTTTACTTTACTTGCTTTTCACAGTTTCATCCACTGCTGTCTCAAAGGCTCCTTGCCTGGATACCTTTCTTCAATATCTGGGCAGTAGTCTCACCTCATAACTCCTGCACTGTGCATATCTATAAAACCAACAGTACCTGGATGATGCCCATGTCTGCTGTCAGTGAAAGCAGTAGCCAGGCCTCCTTGGATCATGACTGCAGTGGTTCTTGAGTATATGAATGGCCATGCATGGTGAAATGAATTCCAGGTAGCCCTTCTTGAACCAGAGTCCCAGGCACTCTCTTCTCAAATGAAAGACAGACATTTTTGTGCCCTTGAGCTTGCCTTACTTGGGGTGGGGTCTCAGTCATTCTTGAGATGTTCTCAAGGAATTTTTGTTCTTGTCCCTGTAGTAAATATTGATGCCACAGTATAATGTTGAGCTATCTTGTGACTTCTTCTGCCAGATTAATTAGCCCACCATCTTTAATCTCAGTCTCTTGAAAAAAATCTCAGGGATTGGTAAAAATATAGACAAATTTTCTGCCAGAGCACAAAAAGCATGGCCTGCTAGTCCACCTGCCAGTGGAGTCCTTATTCCCAACCAAAACCTCCTGAGCCTAGGCTTTACTGTCTGCATTCTAGTCAGTGTTTTATCCTTCTGAGCTCTGCCTGGAATCACTCATCAGACTCTACTTAGAAAGTTCTAAGGCTTTTCTATCCAATATCACCAAATCTTCCCAAATTCTTCCCATACACCAGTTGCAAAGTTTTTTTCTTAACTACATAACCAGGTCCAGTCACAGCATGATCAGGCTCAACCCCACTGTTGGTATCAATTTTCTTTATCAGTCAGGTTTCTGCCATACTCGACACCTGTAATTTAAAGGAAGAGAGGTTTAATTTGGCTCACAGTTTCCAGCAATTCAGTACATGATCAGCAATCTCCAAGGCACAAACTTCATGGTAGAAGAGAGTGATGGAGCCAGGTTCCTTAGTTTATGGAGCCTAGAAAGCAGAGCAGGGAACAATGCAGAAAAGAAGGGACAAGGGACCTCATAGAGACCCTCAAGGTGTACAACTGTGACTCTCCTAGACATACAGAAATGTGTTTCAGCAATCCTTGGGCACCTCTCAAGTCAATCAAGTTCATACTCCACCCTATGCAACAGAATACTATCATTCTAAACAGTAACAAAACTTGTCATACATAAGGCAGGGTATCTTTCCACTTGTAAATGCCATCTTTCATCTCTTTTATTAATATACAGCTTTTCATATATAAGTCTTTTACTTCCTTGGTTAAGAATCATCAATAAATTAAAGGTGGTCTCTGTTCACAGTAATTCCCAACAGCCAGTGTGGAACACAACTGATGTTGGAGTTTAAAGGTGCTGGATGTAGCCCTGGACAAAAAGCTCTGAAAAAATGTGTGTATGTGGCGGGGGTGGACCCTAAAAGGTCTACAGAATTGTTTCTTCCTGTCACGGTGCCTTGCCTCGGCTACCCTTGATCACTAAGGCCAAGGGGGTTGGAATCAACTAAGACTTAGCCTGTAAACAATCATGGCTCTATCTAAAGCCTCTACACAGGAAAACAAGGCCACTCAAGTCTGGGTCCACCAAGTTCCTAACTGCATAAAAGGAATGTCACCAAAGCCAAAGGTCTGAATTTAGGCTCAAGCAACACAATCCTGGAGGATTCTTTTACAATTTAAATTTGACACTGAACGATTTTCCAAGTCTCTGATCCCCTCAACAGCCCAAAAGAGATATAAGAATTTGGTCAAAGGAGATCAAAACATTCCCTTAATTATTAACAGAATAAATTTTTTTAATGAGCTCCATATATTTAGGACTATTTTTCCATATGTTTGGGCAGTGATCCTTCCCGAGAGCAGTCATCCAGCAGGTCACCCCATCCCCAGGCCTGTCCTGTAGTACCTACACCTTAGAGGAGCTGAGTCAAGCCCATGCTCTCTTGAAGAGGCGTATCTTATGGAAGGTATAGATTTCCCATTGGCAATAAAAGGATTACCACCCTTAGCAGCTGAACTCTGGCAACAGAGAACTGGTTCAAGTCTTCCCGTTTTCACAGAACAGTAACCAACCTAACAGATGGAGCCTATGCCTTTGCTATGAAGTTGCCACACATCTTACCTAAAGGATAGGTGTGGATCCTCTTATAGTCTTTTCCTCTAAAGCTAAAGGCCTGATGTCCTCTGGTCCATATTGCAACTGTAAGCAGAATATAAACGTGATATGGGTATTCGAAGAAAATCCGCAAAATGCTCAATAATCCAGGAAAAAGACATTCTCTATATAACCACATTGCCTCCTAGACCTCTTTTCCACATCTGCAAACCCTCATAAAAAGCCCAGTCTCTCACCCTGACTGTTCAGTCTGTGTTGGAGACCTGCCCATGGTCCTCCTGGGCGGCCAACTATGCCCAATGTAAAATCTTGTCTCCTCTGCATTCCCTGTCTATTGGCAAATTCTTCCTGCACACAGGAGCCCTACCCAAGCCTTCTCTCATGGGACACTGCCTTTCTCAGAGTGATGGAGGGGCTGTCACAGCCCCTTGTTACACACCTGGGAAGGAGAAAGAGGAGACCAAGACTTCTGACTTTTTGTTGTTCTTTCTTTTGCAACTGAGGCTCGACCTAGGAGTGCTCTGTCACTGAGCTATGTTCCCCGTCCTTTTAGAAATTATTTCTCACTTTTTGATGGGTCCCCTGAAGTTGTGCAGGCTGGCCTCACACTCACAATCCTCCTGCCTCACCCCTGTTGGTCGTTGGGATTACAGGCCTGTGAACTAGTGCTCTGGGAACCCCTCTGAGTTTCAAACTGCTCTGTCACGGTCCTTGTGCATCTACTGGAGAAAAGCGAAACAGAAAGTAAAAATCCTGGCCACTTCTCAGCAGCCCGTCTTCCTGGAAGCCACATGTACAGCTCTCCTGTGCCTGCAGCAGTCAGCCAGAGCCAATCTTCAGAGTCCACTTTGATTCCTTGTGCCGGGGCCTCCTGGCTCCTCCCCTGGCAGGGGCCCAGATCACCCAGCTGCTCTGGCCTCGGTCCCTGAACAGCCTGCCACTCTCAGCACCGGACACACAGCAAGCCCTCCGAGAGGTAAGGACAGAAAAGCTCAGTGCTTCTCTCTCAGGGCCAGAGAAGGAGACACAGCTGATAGGGGAGGGAGAGCTACTGCTGGGCCCAGAAGGACAAAGTGCCCAAGGGCTCCTGGGTCAGGAAACAGAACTGTCTTCAGGGCAATGGAGGGCTCCAGTGCCAGGCACTTGGGCACCCTGTGAGCTCCAAAGGGGCTCAGTCTGCTCCTTATGTAGGAGGCCTGGCAGCAGCGTCACTCTTTCACGTGCCTCTGTTGCAAGAAGTTCCTTTGCTTACAAACCAATCAGACTGTTTTGCTTTCCAGAAAACTTGCTCTTCCCTCTTAGTCATTGTGAAAATACAGAGACCCTGTAGCAGTTTTCCTGGTTATTTCATAGAAACAAGAGGGACTTTTAGCTGTGGCTTAAATTTCCAGCCATTACAGAAGTGGCAAGTACTAGAGAGAGGCTTTGAATCCATTTCACTGTGCTCTGCCTGGGCTAACAAGCAGGGCTGCTTTTCCTGGCTGGGAGGTCTGACAGCCCCTTTCCCACGCAGGTCATCTGGCCAGCCTGGACATGGAGAGCCGCAGAGAGGCCCCTCTGCACGGTGCCACAAGAGAGACGTCTGCAGACCGTGAAGACAGGCTTAGCTCCCGTCCATCCAGTCCGCAGCCAGGTAAGGCAGAATGTACCGATGCCTTTGTACCCATAGGAGAAAAGGTAGAAGGTAAGCTGGCCAGAGGTCAAAACATATGAGATTGAGTTGGCTGTGTGGCAGATTGATAGACCAGTAGCACAGCACACACACACACACACACACACACACACACACACAGAGCCAGGGTGGCATCCCATATACCATGCAAACACAAAAAAAGAATTGGACGTACAATAATGTGTCCATCATATTTGAGCATTTTTTTGGATTCCGAGATGTGATTCTGGGTTGTTGCACAGCCTCCTCCAAGTCCCACTGCTTCCTCCTCTTGCGGAGCTCA
>PVLA01016815.1:0-19458 GCA_004027455.1 Hydrochoerus hydrochaeris
ATGAATTTTAGGAGTGCTTTCTATAGATCAGTGAGGTATGTCAATTTTATTTTGATTGGGATTGTGTTAAATGTGTATAACAGTTTTGGGAGTATGGCCATTTTCCCAATGTTGGTTTTTCCAAGCCAAGAGCAAGGAATGTCCTTCCATTTTCTAATATCCTCTTCAGTTCCCTTTTTCAGCATAGTATAATTTTCAGCAGATAGATTTTTTACATTCTTGGTTAAATTGATTCCTAAGTATGTCATTTTTTTATATGTTATTGTAAAGGGCGATATTTCCATAATTTCTCTCTCAGTGAGTTTTTTGTTTGTGTACATGAATGCTATTGATTTTGAGCATTGACTTTGTATCCAGATACACTGCTGAACCTGTTTATTACCTCTAGTAGTCTTTTAATGGAGTTGTTTGGGTCTTCTCTACAGAGTATCATGTCATCTGCAAATAGTGATATTTTAACTTCTTCCTTTCCTATCTCTATTCCTTTTATTTCTCTTGTCTGATTGCCCTGGCTAGTGCATTCAGAGCTATATTGAAAAGGAGTGGTGATAGTGGACATCTTTGTCTTGTTCCTGAGTTTAAAGTGAAAGGTTTCAGTTTTTTTTTCCACTTAGTATAATGTTGGCTGTTGGTTTGTCATAGATGGCCTTTATAAGGTTGAGGTAGACACCGTGTATTCCGAGTTTCTGAAGGTTTTAATCATGAACATGTGTTAGACTTTATCAAAAACTTTTCTGCAGCTATTGAAGTGACCATGTGGTTTTTGTTTTTGGCTCTGTTGATGTGTTGTATTACATTTATTGATTTGTGTATGTTAAACCATCCTTGCATTCCTGGAATGAACCCCACGTGGTCATGATGTATAATCCGCTTAATGATTTGCTGCATTTTATTTGGCAGTATTTTATTGAGGATCTTTGCATCAATGTTCATTAGTGAGATTGGCCTATAGTTCTCTGTTTTTGTTTAGGTCCTTCTCTGGTTTTTGTATGAAAGTTATACTTACTTCCAGGAATGATTTAGGGAGGACTGCTTCCTTTTCAGTTTCTATGAAGTGTTTAAAGAGTATTGGCATAAAATCTTCTCTAACTTTCTTGCAGAATTCTACAGTGATTCCATCAGTACCTGGGCTTTTCTTTGTTGGTAGGTTTTTAATTACATTTTCAATCTCAATAGATGATATTGGGTTGTTCAAAATTGTTATATCTTCTTGGTTGAACTTTGGTAGTTCATATGTCTCTATCTCTAGAAATCTGTCCATTTCCTCTGTGTTTTCCATCCAGTGTGAGTAGAGATTTTCAAAGTAGGTGTTGATGATCTTTTGAATTTCCATGGGATCTGTAGTATTTTCCCTGTTTTCAGTCCTTATTGCATGAATTTGGGTTTTTTTCTTTCTTTTTCTTTATGAGGTTAGCTAGAGGTGTGTTAATTTTGTTTATTCTATCAAAACATCACTTTTTGAGTCATTAATTCTTCATTTTGTAGTTTTAACTGAGTTGAGTTCTACTCTAATCTTTATGATTTCCTCTCTTCTATGAGCTTTTGCTTTAGCTTGCCCATGTTTTTCTAGAAGCTTGAGATGAAGTATTAGTTCATTTATTTGTGCTCATTCTGTTTTCTTGATATGACTATGTATTGCTATACATTTTCTTCTTAGGACACCTTTCATTTCATCGAACAGATTACAGTATGTTGTTTCTGCATTTTCATTGAATTGTAGGTGTTGCTTTACTTCTTCTTTAATTTCCTCTGTAGTGCACTGGTTGTTCAAAAGGTTGTTATTTAATTTCCATGTATTTATGCAGGTTTTACAATTTCTTTTGTCATTAATTTCCAATTTCATTGCACTATGGTCGTATACTATACATGGGATGATTTCAATACCTTTGCATTTACTTAAGAATGTTTTATGGGATAATATTTGGTCTATTTAGGAGAATGTCTCATGTGCAGCTGAGAAGAATGTGTCTTCTGATGTGTTTGTGTGGAACACTCTGTTAACATCTACCAAGTCCTATTACCCACAGGTATGATTCAGTTCTATTATTTCTCTGCTGACTTTTTGTCTAGTTGATCTATCTCTTTGTGACAATGGACTGTTAAGATCCCCTGTTATAATTATGTTCTTGTGTATTTGGTTTTTCATGTCCATTAATATCTGTCTTATATAGTTGGGTACTCCTGTATTTGGTGCATGTATATTTATAATTGTTAGTTCTCCCCTTTTAATTTTTCCACTAACAATTATGTAGTGACCTTCTGTATCTCTTTTAATTATTTAGGTTTGAAGTTCACTTTGTCTGCAAATAGAATAGCTATCCCTGCTTTTTTCTAGGTTCCTGTTTCATGGAATACTGTTTTCTATCCTTTGACTTTTAATCTATGGGTTTTGACCCTTTTGGGTCAGATGTGTTTCTTTTATACAGCATATTGTGGGATCATGTTTCTTGATCCATTCTGTCAATCTATTTCTTTTTATAGGTGAATTGAGGCCATTTACATTTATTGATATCACTGATAATACTGGCTTGACTTTGCCATGTTATGTTCCAGTTGTTTGCTTTCTGCTTTTCCCCCTTGTTTAATTGCTTGTCCTACCTGGTGGTTTATTTCTGTTACTGTTCTGGAGATTGTGGTCATTTTTATCTCTGTCTAGCATGTCTTTCAGTACTCTTTCTAGGGTTAGTTTGGTGGACATGAATTTCTTCAGTTGTTCTTTGTCATGAAGGTATCTTTTTCTCCATTAAATTTGAGTGAAAGTTTTGCTGGGTACATCAGTCTGGGCTGAAAGTTGTTTCCTTTCAGGGCTTGAAATATCTCACTCCAAGCTCTTTTTGACTTGAGGGTTTGTGCTGAAAAGTCTGCTGTGACTCCAATGGGATTTCCTTGATAGGTTAGTTGTGTCTTTTCTTTAACAGCTTTTAGTATTTTGTTTTTATGCTGTATGTCTGACATCTTAATTAATATGTGTCTGCGTGTGGATTTATGTTGATTTTGACTGTTTGGTGTTCTACATGCCTCATTTATCTGCATATCAGCTTTTTTCCCCACGTTTGGGAAATTTTTTTCTATTACTTCTGTGACTATTTTGGCTATGTCATTTGCATTGGCTCCTGCCTCTTCACTGATGCCTATTAGTCTTATATTTTTTTTTGTCATCATCTTGAAGCTGTTGGATTGTCAGTTATTGCTGCTTTGTCATTTTTAAAAGTTCTAGCCTTTCTTGATCACTAATTGCAATCCTGTCCTCAAGTTCTGAAATCCTATCCTCAGCTTCATTTAAATGGTTTCGCAGTCGTTGAATAGAATTTTTTGTTTCTTGGATGTGTCTTTGAATTTGTTTCATGAATTCTGCTTGTTTTCTATATTGTTCATTCAGGGTTTCAATCAATTTCCCATGATCCTGTACTTCTTTCTCTATTTCTTCTTTAGCTGCATTCAACAACTCCTTTACTAAGGTTGTTATTTCTATCTTTACATGAGATAGTACATATAATTTGATTTCCTCTATAGCCTCATGAAGTTTTTATTTTATTTCACTCTATCTTTTCAGAGATTTGCAGTGTGTTACTTTTGGGGTCTTCTATTTCAATGTCCCCTCTACTTGTTTATGGTGGATTAGATGTTTGAGATTGCATTTTGCTTTTTTTTTGCCATTTTCACTCTGCCTGATATTTTCTGTGTGTAGGAAGAGGTCACACACACTCTTTTCAGTCTCACCAATGTCTTACAGTTAGTTGGAGGGGGCTTTACTACTGGCCCTGTTTACCCACTATAGACCTTTATTTTAGGGGCATACTCACCATAGTGATATTGTTAATCTGCTGCAGTCCAAGGTTCACCACCTGGGAGTGAAGGTCCAAGTTTTTTCCATACACTGGAATTCCACCAGAGCTTGATGTCAAGGCCCAAGCCTGGAATCTGGGTCCTGCTTGCTGCTTGTTGTTCAGTGGTGTCACTTGTTTAGGCCCCCATTCCTGTGTGCTCCTAGGAGTGGTCTCCAATGCAGGGCATGGTCTTACAGCCTGGGACCAAGCTCATAGTCCCTTTCCATGCACTGGGATTCTGCCAGAGTGCACGTTTAGGGCCTGAACCTCGAATCTGGGTCCTGCAGGCTGCTTGGTTTTCACTGGGTATGGCCTGGCTAGCACTCCCGATCCCTGTGTGCACCTTGTGGTGGTCTCTGACAAAGGGGGTGATCTTACCTCCTGGGAGCAAGCTCAAAGTCCCTTTCTGTGTGTTGGGATTCTGCCAGAGTGTGTGGTCAAGACTTGGAGCTGAATTGCTGCCTGGCATTCCCTGGGTGTGGCCTGGTTAGGCCCCTGTCCCTGTGTGTTCCTTGGGGTGGTCGCCAAAGCAGCGCATGGTCTTGCCACCTGGAAGCAAGCTCAAAGTCCCTTTCTGTGTTCTGGGATACCGACAGAGAACGGTCAGGGCCCGAGGCTGGAATCTGGGTCTTGCTCGCTGCTTGGTGCTCAATCCTTGTTTTTTGAGGAAACTAAACATTGATTTCCACAGTGGTTATGACAGTCTACACTCCCACCAACAATGTAGAAGGATTCTTTTTTCCCCATAGCCACTCCAGCATTTACTGTTGTTGAATTTCTTGATTATAACTTTTCTTTCTGAAGTGAAATGGTATCTCAGTGTTTTTGAATTTGCATTTCTCAAGTGACCAGTGATGTTGAATATGTTTTCATATATTTACTTGCTATTTGTATTTATTCATCTGAGAAGTATGTATTCAGCTCAGATGCCCATTTTTGGATTGGGTCTTCGAATTTGAAGGGTCTGATTTTTTCTTTTAGGTTTCATTTTCACACTGCTGGTGACTTTTTGGGTGTGCAAAAAACTTTCTAATAAGATGGTGGACATCCTTATTTTATTCTTGATTTTAGAATGAAAATTTTCAGTTTTTATCCATTTAGTATAATGTTTTCTGTTGATTTCTCATAAATGTCTTTTATCAAGTTGAGGTAAAGATCATCTATTCTGATTTTCTCTAAGGTTTTTATGATGAATGTGTGTTAGATTTTATCAGCTTTTTCTGTATCTATTGAAATGATTGTGATTTTTGTCTTTGGTTCTGTTACTGTGATGTATTACAACCATTGATTTGCATATGTTGAAACATTCCTGCATTTCTTGGTGTGCAATATTCTTGAGTTGCTTCATTCTGTTTACTATTATTATTTTTTTATGCAGCAGGAATTGAGTTCTACTCTCTCCTACAAACAGGTTACCATTTCATCATAGTGACAATGAATGGAAGACAATGCAAAAAACATGCTTAATACAAAAGGCCTTTAAAGTTCTTGAGAATTACACCGTGCACACATGAAATAAAAGCAAAACACAGTGTTTTGAAAGAGCATACAGTAGGAATTGAGTTCTACTCTCTCCTACAAATAGTTTACTCATTAATTATTGTAACAATGAATGGAAGCCAATGCAAAAAAACCTGCTTTGCCCAAAATGCCTTTATACTTCTTGTGACTATTTACTATTATTTTATTGTGAATTTTTGCATCTATGTTCATTAGGGAGATTGGCCTATAGTTCTCTTTTTAGGTTGGGTCTTACTCTGGTTTTGGTAACATGGTAATACTTGCATCCAGGAATGAGTTAGGGAGAATTGCTTCCATTTCAATTTCCTTAAAGAGCTTCAGTATTATTTGTGTTAAATCTTCTCTAGATTTCTTATAGAATTCAGCTGTGAATCCATCAGGACCTGAGCTTTTTTTTTGTTGATAGATTATTTCCTGTCTTTTTGAGACAGGGTCTCTCTATGCAGTTTGGACAGGCCTTGAGCTCACTTTGTAGCTCAGGCTGGTCTCAAATTTGCAATGATCCTCCTACCTCAGCCTCCCAAGTGCTGGGATTACAGGTGTGAGCCATCACACTCAGCTTGTTGGTAGATTTTTAATTACATTTTCAATTTCATTAGCTGATATGGGGTTATTCAGGATTTTTATATCTTCCTGATCCAATTTTTTTAATTCATATGTTTTCAGGAATCTGTCCCTTTCTTCTGTTTCTCATCCTATGAGAGTGTAGATTTTCAAAATAGGTATTGATGATCTGAATTTCCACTGGATTTGTATTAATTTCACACTTTTCATAACATTGCATAGTCTTGAGTTTTTTCTTTCCTCTTTTTGATAAGAATGGCTAGGAGTTTATCATTTTATTTATTCTTTTAAATAACCAACTCTTCAATTCAATTCTTTGTATTGTTTTCTTAGTCTCAATTGCATTAATTTTGTTCTAATATTTATAATTTTCTCCCTGCTTTGTGCTTGATTCATTCCTTTCCAAGAATTTTGAAGTGCAGCATTAGGTTTTTTATTTGTGTTCATTCCATTTTCCTGATGTGAGAATTCACCACTATGAATTTCCCTTTGAGGACTGCTTTGATTGTGTCCCACAGGTTCTAGTAAGTTATATTTGCATTTTCATTCTATTTTAGATATTATATAATTTATTTTATTATCCATTGATTGTTTAGGAGAGTTTTATTTAATTTCCATATAATTATGTAGTTTTTGTAGTTTCCTTTGTCATTAATTTCAAATTTTATTGTGCTATGGTCACATAATATGTATGGGATAATTTTAATTGCTTTGTATTTGACTAAGCATGTTTTGTGGGCTAGTATCTGGTCTCTTTTAGAGAACAGCCCATTTGAGAAGAATGTGTATTTTGATATTTTTGGGTGGAACACTCTGTGTACACCTACTAAGTTCATGTGTTCACAAGTTTGGTTCAGTTCTATTATTTGTTTGTTGATTCTGCAAATAGTCTTTTTATGTCATTGTGTTGACTCCTTTTTGTTGGCACCTATTACTCTTATATTGTTTTTGTTTGTATCTTCTTGCTGCTGTTGAATTATTTCTCAGTCCCTTGTTATTTTTAGGAGATCTTTCTTTCATCATTCTTAGCTTCTATCCTGTCTTCAAGTTCTGGAAGTCTATCTTCAGCTTCATTCAGGCAGTTTTGCCAGCTTTCAGTGGAATTTTTAATTTCCTAAATATCTCTTTGAATCTGTTTCATGCATTCTAATTCTTTCATTTATTTCTCATTCAAAGTTTCCATCGTTTTTATATTACTCTAGTTTTTTATCTATATCTTCTTTAGATATGCTAACATTTATTTCATAATGTCTGTCATTTCTTTTTTTACTTAAGAGATTATTGCTGATCTAATTTCCTCTATAGCCTTATGGGTTTGTTTCTTTACTTTAGTTGTTATCCTTTCAGTTGCTATTAGTTCAGCTGTTCAGTTTCTAGTTCCTTCCATGTTTGTGTCTCCTGGGCTTGTTCTCAGTGGGTTGGAGGTCTGAGAGTACATTTTTCTCTTTTGTTTTTAATTTTTCTAGGTTTATCTAGATGAGTTTATTAAGTCCAATGCTCTTCCTGTGCTGACTGACTGTCCCATGGTTTAAAGGTGTGGGCCAGGAACCTGGATTCCTTTGTGCTGAGGTTCCTGGGGTAATGTGAAAATGATAGATGTGGCTTATGCCCTGTCTCAGCTCACTGAGGCTTGCCCTGATAGCAGAGATTCTCTAAACAGGGACTTTCTGAGACCCATATTTTTCCATGGGGTGTTCCACAGATGGTGCCTGGGCATTGTGCTGGGCTGGGTAGTGCTCAGCTTCTCCAAGTCCTATGAGGTTGGCCAGGGAACTCTGTCAATGGATGGTGTCAGGATGTGGCACTGGATTAGGCAGAGCTCTGATCCTCCAGGCCCCACTTGGCTAGATGGAATGTACCCACAAATTATGGTGCCGGAGCCTTGAGCTGGGATGGGAGGAGCTCAGAACCTCTCAGACCTATGTGGCTAGTGAGGGTACACTGGCAAAGTATGGCACTTGGGTTTTATGTTGGGCTGGGAAGAAATCAAAGCCTTCAGAACCCACACAGCTAGTCAAGGTGCACCCCTGATAGACAGCACCAGGGATATCAGCTGTGGTGAGAAGGGTTTGGTATCTCTGAGACTTTTGGGGCTGGCTAGGGTGCACCCCCAAAGTATGGTACTGGGGCCTTGCACTGGGCTGATTGGGATTCAGCTCCTCTGGGACCCATGCCACCAGATGAAGCACACTCCCAAAGTATGGCCCTGGGCTTTGCACTGGGCTGGACAGGACTTGGCTCCTTTGGAACTAGGTTGGCTAGCTGGGGCACACTGCCAGTGTGTGGTGCCAGGGCCTTGCACTGGGCTGGGAGGAGCTCAGAAACTCCAAGTTTCACATGACTGGCCTGGGCACTCTCCCAATGGATTATGCTGGGATGCTAGATTGGGCAGAACATGGATCCTCTGGGACCTGTGTGGCTAGATGAAGCACACCCCAGAAGTATGGAGCTTGGGCCTTGCACTGGGCTGGGTAGAGCTAGGAATACCCAGGACCCATGCATCTGGTTGGAGTGCACACTGGGCATGGTGGGTGCTTTATGAGTTTTATTGGAGCATCTAAACATGAACTACGGCAGCAGCCTTCCTTTTAAGGGTGGTAGAAGGTGAAAGTTTGCCAGTCTTGAGAGTTTTCACTCTGTGAATCCCCAAAGCATTTTGTGAAAACTACTTTTAGTGAGCAAATGATGTGTGTGAATGTGTGTGTGCATGTGTGTGTGTGTTAGTAGGAGATGTGATAATAAAGGGAATATGAGTTGAGCAAGCCTGTAATTCTAGCCCTCTGGGATGTAAAGGCAGGAGAATTGGAAGTTTAAACCCACCCTTAGTGACAGTGTCTAAGAAAGAAAGGAAGGAAAGAAGGAAAGAAGGAAGGAAGGAAGAAAGGAAGGAAGGAAGGAAAGAAGGAAGGAAAGAAAAAAGGAACTCAGTGTAAATTTTCTTGGCTCAATCCTCAGTACTGAAAAAAATAAGGTTTTGTTTCATTGATAACCTCAATTTGGTATTATTCTGAATACCAAATTTCTACTACTGTAGAAATACTTGGATTTCTTTTGCTAAGAAGGCTTCCCTTTAAATATTCCCTGTCTCCCTGAAGATTAAATTGTTTTCATATCTTGTAGTCTGGTTTTTACTCTGATTTTGGATGGGGCCATAGCATCTTAGGAATAATATATGACTACTCAGTTCTTTTGGTAAAGAGCTGTCTCCTCAAAAAGACTAACAGCTGACACTTATTATGGGAAGAGATGAAAGAGTGATCCCTTCGAGTACAGAAGTCCAGACATATGGCACTACACAGCTACATGATACTGATGAGGGATTTTGGCTTAGGAGAGTCTGGGAGGTTTTCATGGATGAATTAATGATGAAGCTGAGCTCCTAAGAATCACTGAAATTTGACTAAGCAAAGAGAGTGGTGGAAAGTATATATACACACAGAGGATGCAATGAGCATTTCAGGCAGAGGGAAGACAATGTGTATAGTGCTTACAGTGAAAAAAGCCATGGCAAGTTTAGAAACAAATAGAATACTACTTCTAGATAGTTTTGCACATTTAATTCAAAATTTAAACTTTTTTCAAAAGTTGAAAATGCAATAATATCCAGCTTCAAAATACTGTTAGACTATATCATATATGTTGAAATTGTGGATACAACATATGGAACACTACAGAGAAAGAAACAAGTACACCTATACTGTTAAGCTAACAATCTGAAAGGTGGAAATGGCTGATGAGAAATATGTGAAATGCAAATTTTCCTCACAATGTTTGTCCAACACATATAGCTGTGCATGCGCTGCACAGATGAATTCCTACATAGCTGGTTAGTTAAGGTGACAAGTACACCACAGAAAATTGAGGAATGTTTCTGGAAGGTACCAAGTTCTGAATAATATTCTGTGGAAGATATGAAATGGTGAATAAAAGAGAGGAAGTTTTGAGCAGGAGAGACAGTATGGATGATGTCTTAGTAGTAGAAAGATTAATGAGGAAAATCTGGGATCAGTTAGACACGCATGAATGTAAAAGCAACAGAGTCAAACTTGAGACCATTTTAGACTCTATGATCCATTAACTAGTCAATTAAAATGCAAAAATTTAAATTTCACTGGGTGCTATGTTTATAGAAACAATAGGCTATTTATTTGTATTTAGTTTTTAAATAATAAATTGTCAAAATAATATACTCATCCTCAGTTGAGTATAGTATGGACTAGCCTTCTGCAAAGCTGTGAGGAAGGTGAAAGTTGCTGCCTGTTTTTCTCAGAATTTTTCTGCAATTTTTTGTAATTGTTCACCTACCACAATTTCTGAAGCCCTGTTTGTTTATGTATGTTACTTTAGCAGTTATTGATTTTGACACCTCATAAAATAATGACTCTTCTTTCTTTGGGCATTAACATTTTTTGAAAGAATACTTAAAAATCACAAATACTCCAAACAAAGGTATCCACTTCTGGTAAAATAACAGGTGAAGGAATGTATGTGTTAGAGTAGATAACATTTCCTATCATACTTGAAACTAAAATTATCCCTTTAGAATCTTGGCTTTTGTTCTGACTTACACTTCCTGAGTGTTGAATCAGTAAGTTGGGACAGATGCATGTATTAAGAGTGAGTGAGTTTGATTTTTGCCTATCTGATCTGATGATGCAGGATATGGCATATTGAAAGCAGCCTATGTTCAATTTTATGCCACTGTTATGGCTTGTATCTCGATATGTCTTCCAAAACTCATTCACTTATAGATGGGGCTTTTTGGAGCTTGTTGGATCTATGGTATGTGATATTGGAATTAAGGATATCTGGTACTCAATTAGTCCCCTGATTGGAATTAATGTAGTTCTTGGTGTGAATGAATGCATTTACTGAACAGAGAAACCCCACCTTGAATGTGGGTGGCACCACCCAAAAGGTTTGTAGCTTGGATGGAATAAAAGGGAAAGACTGGCTCACTGCTTCCTCTAGTACCTTGTACTTTCCATGCCATGAACGGTTTCTCCTCTCTGATGTTCCTCTCTCATGTCACTCTGCCTTGGAGCCAGCTAATTATAGACTAAAACTTCTACAAGGTATGAGCTGAAATAAACCTTTCCTCCTTCAACTTGTGTGGGTGTTGGATATTTTGTCTCAGCAGTGAGAAAAAGTAACTAAGAAAACCACTTTGGTTAAAAGGGTGGAGCTTTATAGTTACCATGCACTGGATTTATAACCTAATTCTACCATTTTTTGGCTGCATGATTTTTCACAATTAACCTGTGCATCAGTTGCCTCGTCTTTAATAAAACAGGGACAATAAGAATAGTTATCTCATGTAGTTACTGTGATGATCAATGTGTAAAGAGTTTAAGATAATGTTTGACACATAATCAAGTTGTTATCATTGTCATTAGCACTGCCACACTATTATCACCAACGTTACCATCAGGTTCTGCTTTAACAGAAAAATAGTCTTATAGGCTCTTGCTAAAGCAGAGACCAGCAGTAGCAATGGAGGAAATGGGAAATCCAGTTGCATTTACTAACTCATATTCATCCCCTAATTATGATATCTTAAATATGAATATCTTTAAAATGTGAATACTATATTTTCAGGGATATTTCTACAGTTTGTTATGAAAAGAAATGTATGAGACTCCAATCCTCATTATCTGTGTCCCTGTTTCCACAGGTACGTGTCGACTTGGCTGGGCCTATTACTGTGCTGGAGGTGGAGCAGCTGCAGCTATGTTGATCTGTACTTGGCTGTCTTGCTTTGCTGGAAGAAACCCCAAGCCTGTCATGTTGGTGGAAAGCATCATGAAGAACACCAATTCTTATGCCATGGAGCTTGACCACTGCCTCAAACCTTGAGCTTTGAAAGAAGATTGATTGGAGAGGGTGGGAAAGGGATGGAAAGGGAACCTGAAAAGAGGTACTAAGA
This sequence comes from Hydrochoerus hydrochaeris, assembly GCA_004027455.1. Classification (NCBI taxonomy): domain Eukaryota; kingdom Metazoa; phylum Chordata; class Mammalia; order Rodentia; family Hydrochaeridae; genus Hydrochoerus; species Hydrochoerus hydrochaeris. The sequence goes on from PVLA01016815.1 coordinate 11,839, forward strand.
CAAGACTAGGCCAGTTGGTACCCACCAGTCAGTAGTTCAGCCTTGTATTTTCATGCTTTTAGCTCATCTGTCAATTAATTTCACTTTCGTTTAAACCAGTGGGTCAGTGGCTATTTAAAAAAGTCACTTGGAACTTTTTCTCACTGCTGAGACAAAATAGCTGACACCCACAAATTGAAGGAGGAAAGGTTTATTTCATCTCACAGTATTACTGTCAAATATTTAACCAACCAGTGAGTATCCAAGGATGCCCAAGTCTAAATGTGATCCTTTATATAAAATGAGTAGCAGGTTCTGACTTGAAATGTAATTGCATAACCAAACATCTCTTTGGAGTTATTCAGTTCCTGTCTTCCTCTTACCTTAAAGCCTAAGGTCTAAGTTAGAATGTGTATACAGGGATGGGCCATGAGATGGGCAGGGCTGGATCCTTCCACTCCCTTTAGTATTTATTGCCATCCTCAAACATCTCTGGATATGCTCAAAGAATTTGTGGCTTTCTTAGCATGACACCTCCTAGCTTTCTTCCTTCACAGTTGTGAGGAAGCTTGGCAAGAGGATAACTTCCAACAAGGAAAATATTAATCATGGATGCTTGTATATAATCTGAGCCACTTCTGTATTATATTTTAGAATATTCATAGGTATTCATTTTCTGTTCTGGTTGAGTAGCTACCATCAAAATATAGTAGTAAATACTTCCTAATTCTTTATCGATATAGAAATGGTGCTCATCAAATGTTCTAAAAGGAGACTGTTTGTTGAGTACTCAATAAATATGAATTCACAGTGATGATGAAAAAAATTTTCTACTTCACCCTTATTGAAATTTCTATTAGAATTCATTAAATATGGCTAGGAAATCTTTAGTGGCAATGTTGCCCCTGTAATCAGTTTACCCCTGGTGGTGTTGATACAAGTTTCTCTGCCTGTTTCAATGACTACTCATTAAATGATCTCTCCTCCATTTAAGTTAGGCTAGACAGGAAAGAGCATAGCCCTGATGTCACCTAAGACATACCTTTATCCCATCTGTACTCAAGCCTGATATATGGTGTAAAATATGGTGTCTCCTTCTGGCAAAATTATTCTCACTCCTTCCCTCAGTTAATTCAGATTAGATCTATTGATCCGTATCTACAACTTTGGGGTCTATGGAAGGCCTGTCACTCAAAAAGGCTAACTCATGTTCTGTTCTTATTTTTTCCTGCTTGATTTTGGCACAGCCATATTTAGAAGATAAAAGGAAAAATTTAGCTTCATGAATGATATGCCATTCTTTAGAGTCAGGATTCTTATATTGACCTTAGGTACATAAGTGAGTTCAAACATATATTCCCCCACATTCATATTTCATTCATTCATTTAGCCACTCATTTAGTATCCACTTGTTGAGTATCTTGCTATATGTCATAGTCTGTGAAGTACTAGTGTTAAAGGATACAGACACAGCTTTTAACTGTAATAAGATATTATTAATGAAATATTAATAACTGTAATAAGACAGTAATAACGTATTGTCAGATAGATAAATAGTGGCCATATGGCTTAGGTGCTAGGAAAATAAATAAAAGGAAATTAAAGATCTCAGAAAAGCCATATAAAAATTTTGGAATGATATGTTTCATGGAAAAGTTTTCCAGAAAAGATGTTACCTAGGATGGGTCTGAAAGATGAACAGGGAGCATTAGTCAGCAAAGTTAAACAGTGCAGTAGGCAAGGGGCAGTGTAAGCAGAGGCACAGAGACAGGTATAAACAAGGAGGTAATACAAGATGAAGATAACAAGGGAAGCAGTGGCCATTCTAGACAAGGTAAAAAAATTTGGCTTTATACTAAAGAAAGGCCATTGAAAGGGAGGGGACATGAATGTATCTGTTATTATTTCCCAAATATCAGTTTGGTGACAGTAACAAGAATGAAAGAGAATAGATAAAAACCAGAGATCTTCATTATCTAGGTGGAAAAGATCAAGTCCTGAACTAAGTTAGTGACTGTGGTAGTGGAATAGATAGATAGATTTGAAAGAAGATACAGTTTGAGCATTCCTAATCTGAGAATCTGAAATCTGAAATGCTCCAAAATCCAAAGCTATTTAAGGGTTGTATTGGTGCTCAAAATGTTTCAGAGTATTTTGGCCTTTATAGTTTTGGATTTGGAATGCTCAGTTTGTAAACTCTATGCAAATATTCCCAAATCCCAAAAACCTAAGAAATTAGAATCACTTCTGGGAATATCTATCAACATACATATACGAGGTAAGTCCTATAGAATTTAGTGTCTAATGGACATATGTAGGTAACAGCAAGTGACAATTTTGGGATGACAACTCTGTTATGTGGGTGGTTCCTATTAGCAAAGTGAGGAATACAAGAACAATAATAGATTTAAAAAACTGGTGATTGAATTCAGGTCAAATATTATCTCCCTCAAGGACGTGGATTAAGCTTTTAAGGTAAAGCAAATTGAACATACCTCACTGAGAGGGAAGAAATGTAATTGGAATTGTAACATTCTATTTCCCTAAAAAAGGTGACTCAGAACAACTGAAATAAAAATGGAACTGGCTCAATCCTCATTTTTGTTGCCTTGACTCAGTAATGTAGCCTTAATTTAGGAAACCAGCGTATGGAGAATATATAACATGTTTAGAAAAAGGCAGATCACTTTCTTCAGAAACTAGATTTGATTGAGTGATCTCTTTTCTTTTTCTTGGGTTAGGAAATTTTGGGGGGATTCTGCAGAATAATATTTATGGAAATGAGTGTGCACATCAAATCATGGCAGGAAATGGTACATTCAGCAAGCTTAGTTGACATGAGCTTAATGGAAGAACCTTTTTGGTAGTGTGAATAAGGTTAAGGGAACCTAAAAATCAAGTTGAATAATGAAAAATTAATAGTGAGGAGCCATCATAGCACCTAAGACTGATGTAGTGAGAAGAATTAACAGTGTTATTGGAACCCAGAAGGAACTCTATCTGTGTGGGATGGCCTGATAGGCCTGTGTGGTCTGATAGGAGTGGTGGCTTTAGTTAGCACAATACGATATAAATATAGTAGATAAGGAGACAGCAGAATAAAATATGCAACTCACTTTCTTCCTATTCTATGATATTTTTTCCAGTGCCAGATCCAATCAGAAATCAGCTAACATAGAAGCCTTTCACTACAGTCTATTGATGTCAGGTCATGGCAGGAGAGGGCAAAAACTGAAGCTTGAGAGATTTGGGGGTGAATCAAAAATACCTCAAAGTGTCCTTAGCCCAAATGCTGTCATTGTCTTGAGATTCCCCTGGAATTATATGCTTTTCTGCTCTCCCTGGCCCAAATACCTAAACAAATTGTACAGATATCATAATCTTAGGAACGAAGGGATTAATTTGAAAGAAACATTTAAAACAACTGTTTTCTTGTAGGAATTAGTTGTTGACAGAAGTTAGTTGGACTGTTTTTTTTTCCCCTAGGGAAAAGAGATAAGATTTGAAAAGTATTCTTTTTCAGTGAAGAAATAAGGCCTGCAGGGTCTTATATTCAGAGAGTACTGTGCACTATGTTCAATTTGAATGTAAATTTCTCCCTGCCACATATGGTTTCTTTTCTGCTAAGCCTTGTTTTGGCATAAGTGTCTGATTGATCCATTTTTTTCCCCAATGGCTGGGAGTAGACTTTTGGAAGTCACATTTGCCTATTTGGGTTACTGTTGTGTGCAGAGGGAAGAGAAACTCATAGATTATTGTTTTTCCCATAGCTGGCTGTCTGTCATGCTTCTCCCACTTGTGTGCAGACTGAATGCCTAACCATGGGTTCTTTTAAATTTGGAACCACTTCCATCTTGGGGAGGCAGTGTGAGGCAGGTGGCTATTCACCTGGCCTAACTCAGAGTAGACTGAATATTTAGGAGAGCCTCTTTAGTATGGCACTATTCAAAAAACAACACTGGATGGATATTGACTATCCAATTTGCATGTCTTTATAGATTAAAATTTCTATACCTGGGTGACAAGTTCTAAGTCAGTCATGTCTGTCTGGAGCACAGCCTCTCTCGAATGGCACTCCTTAAACTTTGATCCCACAGGAATAGATGTTTTCATTGAAGAACATCTGCTGCTGATTTTCAGACAGTGGGATCCTCTGATGGTGGAATACGTGTCCAAAACCAAAATGGAAAGGCTCTGGCCCTTGGGAAAGGAAATTCTGGATTTTGCAAGATTGGATAGCAATAAACCCTTGTAGGATGAGGCAACAGGAAAATTTCTGAGAAGCAGAGGCTTTGCACACTGTCAAATAAAATGCACTAAAAGGAAGATCTCAGTCCTTTCAGGAAAGAAAGATGATATACTAGTCATATTTTTGATAATATAATGAAATGCTTGAGTCAGACTTATTGTGAAGGAAAGAGGTTCATTTAATTCACAGTTCTGGAGGTTCAAAGGCATGGTGCCTGCATCTGCTCAACTCTGGTGAGGGCCTGCTCAGCAGTATCACATTATGGTTGTGGCAGGGGTAGCACTGCATATCAGTAGAAGAAGCCAGAAAGAGACTCAAGGCTGAGGTTTCATAGCAACTCGTTTTCAACAGAACTACAAGAGGTTGCAGGAGAACTACTTTAGTCCCTTCAAAGAGTAGGATTCCCAGTTGGTCTAAGGCAACTTATATTAGGTTTTATCTCTTAAAGTATCCACCTTCTCAAGCTGTCACAGTGGAGACCAAGTGTCTAATAGATGGGCCCTTGTATTTCCCTGCAGTGTGAATTTGGGGACCCACATCCACATAATACACTTTCTTCAGACTCTAGCATTCATTCTATATAGAAACATCAACATGCAAAAGTTCTGTGATTTTTTTTGGCCCCAAGGCAGCCTGGTGATAAGCAAAAATGGAAGTATAAAGAAACTTAATAATGAACACATTATATAAAAATGAAAGACATCCTGCTTGGTGGCTTAAGGGGAAAGGTGTGCTATTTCCAGAACTTGCAATCAATCTCCAACTGGGTCCAATAAAGCTTTGTTAGTAGACAGGAGGTAGGACCCTTCCAAGGAATACTTTCCACCCTGCGTGATTGGTTTAAGAGCATTTTTTGAGCTGGAGGGGAGCTGGAGTTAAAGAATGCTTATTACTGACCTCTTTCTCAGATGTAGGAAAATGAGTTTTTGGCTTCAATTTTCTTTTTGTCTACTTATGAGATTAGAATCTCTCAGGGTTGAACTGCTTTCTAAATGCATCAACCCCCCACTGAGTTCTACAAGCTAACAGCAAATAAACAGCTGTTACATGTGTACACAAATTATTTTAATTTTTACTGTAAAAGCTGCTTATATTAAGATTTGGGAGAAGGGAGAGAAAAAAATGCTTGATTTTGACTGCAGCACTGTATCTTGTTTCCTCCTTTTCCAGAAAGGAGACCCTGGAGAGTAATACTTGGCAGAAGTACTACTCTCTCAAGATATTGGGAGACATTGTAGCCAGCTTGCCCCCATGTGAGCACCACCCTGAAACTGGATACCTCTCATGTAGTGTTTGCTGAAAAGGTAGTGGCAACTTCAGATGAGGAAAAAAGTTCTAAAGGAATCAAAAGGATAATTTAGTGGCAAATATCAGAATCCCTTCAGGCAAACAGTCCTTTCTGCCTCTGTGGTCTATTAGAATCACATCTGGGCCCTGTGGCTTTCTTAGGAAGGTATTTCTCTGTATCTTTATAAGCTGAAATACTGTCCTCCCAGGCATCCTGGCAAAGTGAAGGCAGACCAGACTTTGGAGTCACATCAAGGTTTGAACCCCAGGTCAAACAATTCTTAGCTATGTTTGCTTGGGCAAGTTACTCAGCTTCTCTAAGTTTACTGTATTTTCTGCATCTCCTGCCTGCTGTTGTCTGACATGACCTCCAGTAGCTATAGAAAGCATTAGCATTCTAGTAGCCACATTGCTTTAATTTTGATAGTTTACTAATCTTATTCTAACACAGGGTTTTTAACCCTGGTTCACATTAAATACGAGGAGGTTTTAGACATTTTTGTCCAACTGATTAAGACTCTCTGGGGACCACTAACCCATGAAATTCTTATTGTAACTTGTTGCTATCATTTGCTGGTCTTTCAGTCATCTCATTCACTGAGATATTTATAACTTGGATCACTGTCTTCTCCATTCATATCTCTATCATACTTTTAGAAGCTTCAACATCAATGTGAACCATTATTTCAACTTCTTAGCCTCTAAATTACTTGATTCTTGACTTCTTTATTACATATTATTTCTTCTGTTTTGCTGATTTTTGATATCACAAACAAACACACCATCATGAAACACTTGATTTCAAATGTCCCATTCCTTTCCAACACTTCCAATAATAGTATGTGTTCTTTATAATCCATACTCTTGTGACAGACGCTTAATTCAGCAGCATAAATGCCTGCCTGGAAAGTGCAAAACCTTGATTTCAATACCTAGTACCAAAAAAAAAATCCATACTCTACCAACTCTTTGATCTCATCGCATTTTTCCAATCTATACTTCACGGCTTCTATTTGTAATTACCTGTCCATAAATGTTCCACTGTTGCTTCTCATTCATCTGGCCATATATTTGTCCAAAAATTTTTTTTTTCACTTTTTTATTTAAAGAGAAAAGAACAGAAAGAGGGTAAAGATAATACAGTATTTTTTAAAAAAAGGTAAACAGTAAGAAATCACTAGTTGATAAATTACATACTGTCCTCTTAGAAATTGTTGCTCAAATTACAAAATTAAAGCATAAAAAATAGACATTCAAACAATGAGACTGTAAACAGCTATGCATGCATGAGTCTTTATATGTATTTCTATCCTTTCTGTATTAGAGAGAAAAACAAAACATAGCAAGATAAAAGAAATTCCAATAAAAACATGAAACCAAAAAGTCATATAAAACCACAGTACAAAGTGATCTATAATGGTTACTGTGTTGTCTCTAGTTATCTTCAATAGAATTGTCTATATCATCAGGCATATTTGAATATAGCAGTATAATTTAATATAGCAGTACATAACAATATTAGTAAAAACAAAACATTGTACACAATGTAAAACTACAAAGGCAGGTAATAATCAAACCAGAGTGGTTACCCTAGTGAATCTTGTCATCTTCAGTGTAGTTTCCTATACTCTCAGACGCGATACTATCAATCATAACAGCTTTGAATATAATCTATCAATACAAAACAGCAATCTAACAAACCAGACTCAATTAAGATCAGTCATGGTAAAACAGTGTAAGTTATGCATAGCTTATGATAAATTTAATAGGAAATTAAGGATGATTACCATACTACATCCTGCCATTTTCAGGATAACTGTCTGTGCCCTCAAATCTAGTACAAGTAGAATGACTGGAAAAGAATATAATCCATCTAAGCAGAGTGGTATGAGTAATATGCATTTTAAATCCTAGTACACTATTAACAATATCCTCTGCCTTCTTTTTTTAGGCTATTCTTCCCCTTTCACTCCCACAGAATGCTGCACATTTTGGGTCCCACCAACTCCCTCAGTTTTTAGATTCGGGGGGGCAACCTACTTAAGTGGTTCCGAACCTTCTCACTCCTGGACTTGATCTCAAGTTGTATTCCTTTACCTACAAAA
>PVLA01016816.1:0-19448 GCA_004027455.1 Hydrochoerus hydrochaeris
GCTGTCCTTTACCGTAGCCTCTGTGTTAGGTTTGCATCTCTGTAAAAGACAACTTACAGGAAGCAAAACTCATTCGGGTCATGGTTTCAAAGGTCTCACAGTCCATAGCTGCTGAGTCCATTGTTTTTAGGACTGCAGAAGCCAGAAACAACACAGAGGAAAGGTGAGGTAGAGCAGAGGTGCTCATCTCAGAGCAGCCAAGGAGAGAGGGAGAGAGGGAGAGAGAGAGAGAGAGAGAGAGAGAGAGAGAGAGAGAGAGAATATAGTCCCTAAAGGCACATTGCCATGACCTACTCTCTTCAACTACACCTCACTTTCTGAATTTCTGTCACCTCCCATTAATGCCATCAAACAATGCATCCATCAATGGGCTGACCCAGAGACACCATTAAAAATCTCACGATCCAAACAACCCACCTCTGAGCACCGCTGCCCTGGGGAGCAAGCCTTTGGGGGACATTTCACATCCAAACCAGGGCACATTCCTACCCCGTCTGAATGCTCTTTCCTCCAGGAAGCCGTCCTTGACTCTTCTTCTTAAAGAAGAGTCTCCCCTACTTGATACCCGTCAATTTCTGATTTCTTTGCATGGAACTTATCACCATTTATACTTTTCAAATTTGTTTGTTTATATTCTCAACAAAATAAAATCCCCATGAGAGGAAAGACCTCATCTCTGATATTTCTTTTATTCTACATATCTAAAACAGTGCCTGTCACATAATTTTTTTTTTATTTTGAGACAGGTTCTCACTATGTTTTCCAGACTGGCCTAAAACTCACTATGTAGCTCAGGTTGGCCTTGAACTTGTGACAATCCTCCTGTCTCAGCCTTCTGAGTGCTGGGATGACAGGCCTGTGCCACCATGCCCAGCACATTATTTGAATAAATACTAAAAACTGATAAATATTGAAGGAAAAAAGCATAATAAGTCAATAATTATAAAAAGAAAGAAAGGTCATCAGGGGTACACAAGTTGCAACAAGCATTCAGAAGGCCAAAAGTTATGGGGGTGTCTGGTGAGAGAGCAGCGAGGAGCAAGCTGCAGCCAGAACACCCAGCAGGGGCTGAGCTGAGGCAGTAACGGGGTCTCCAGAAGGAACCCTGAAAAGATAAGCATTGGCGGTTGTCAGATACAAGCTGCAGTGGGAGGGAAAATATGGACATAGCACAGAAAACCCAGAGGTTAATTGAAAGTCTGTGGGACGAATTTGTCATTCATCACCTTCAGCTCCACTGCTGCCTATCAGACCAACAGGGCACGCAGTAAAAACCAGAGGACTTCCAGCTAAATCAGTGGAGCTGCCTGCAGACACTGGGGACTGCCTGTGTGCTGGAGAAAAGCTCATCTCATTCTGCTGTGTGTGCCGCCACATTCTAGCTACACAGTCACCTCCCCGGCCAGTCCTCATAAAGCAAAGCCAGTCAGTAAGCTCTGCACACAGACCACAGCACCTAGGAAGCACTTTTCTCATACGGGGAAAATACAGAAAACCCACCCACGCCTCCCAGAAAAACTGCCCCACTGTGGTTTGGCTATGGTTTGAGCATCTCCCCAAATTCATGTGCTACAAGTTTGGTCCTCGGTGTGGTGTACTGAAAAGCAGTAGAACCTTTAAGAGGTGGAGCTCAGTAGAAGGTGGTTAGATTGTTGGGGGCACCACCCTCACCAGATATTAATGTATTTCTTGTAGGATCCAGTTAGCACCGGGAGAGCTGTATAAAAAGAACAAAACCAAGCCCTGCCCTGTCTCTGGCCTCTGGTCTGGTCATGTGATCTCTTCTCCTCCTACCGTCCACTAGAAGGCTTTAACCAAAGACCAGACAGATAGGGCTGGGCAATCTTGAACTTCCAGCTCCTGAAACTGTGAGCTACATAAACCTCTTTTCTTTATAAAGTATCCAGTCTTGGGTATTTTGTGATACAAACAGGAAGCAAGCTTAAAAACTTCTTTCCTTCATTCATCAATAGAAATAGAAACATGAGTCACTAGACATATGACAAATGGTAGAAAAAATCTTAATATTAATAAAGAAAATAAACAGCAATCCAACTGTGTCATCGCAGAAACATAGAAAGACACTGCAGCCATGAGAACAGGCTACAATAAAAAATGAATCATCAGAGAGTAAGAAAACAAGTTATTAGAATCTAAATCACACAGCTGCTGAGATACAAATAAAAAATTGGAAGATAAAGTTGAGGAATTCTCTGAAATGTAGAGTAAAACATAGTGAAAAAATGTGAGAGAAAAGATAAGAGTCCATTTGAAAAAACAGACACTCTAGAAAGAAAGCGGGGGGAGAAATCAACTACTGAACAAAATGAGTTTTCCACAATTCAAGGCAAAATGAAAGCTTTTGACTAAAAGGGACTTATTAGTAATGTGAATTTTAAAATACTCTGAACAGAACTCACTGTTGGGAACCACTGGTTCCCTGAAGATACAGTTAAGATCCTGCAGGTCTCAGAGGAGGGAGAGAAGTTTCACATGAAAGAATGAGGGTTGACCGGTGGCTTCTCCTCAGCAACACTGGATCCAGCAGAGCCATGTCCACCACTTTCCGGCAAAAAATGATTTTGAAAATGTGCTCAAACTATCAAAGAAATAAAAAGGCTCAGACACCCAAACGCTCAAAAGAAAAATTACCCCTCATGCACCTTTCTAAAGAAATTACTGGAGGAGCTGTTCCAACAAAACAAACCAGATGCCTGAGAAAGAGAGAAACCTGCAAAAGGGAAATCCCAGATGATGGATAGATGGTTAGGATCAAAAGTTGGTGGACTCCAAAAATGAGTTCTTCAGAAGAACACGGTGGGGCTCAAGAATTAGACAACCTTAGGTTAGGAAGAAACTGAAATATATTTGTAAAATGATAAGGAAGATTGTTTGCTTCTATCAAAAAGCTGGGAATTTAAAAAAAAGGACTTGAAAACTCAAAAAAATATATACAAAACTATCATGATCTAAACATGGAGCAGAGTAAACTGAAGCTTGCTTTTCAACAACTGGTGGAAAATACAAAGAGTAGCTGGATATGGTAGCACACACCTGTAATCTCAGCACTCAGGAGGCTGAGGCAGGAGGATCCTTGCAAGTTCTAGACCATCCTGGGCTACCAAGTGGGTTCAAGATCAGTCTGAAGTACATAGTGAGACCCTGTCTCAAAGAGACACACACGAAAAAATATGAAAAGATAACCTATTTGGTTTTGATGAGGGAATCATTTTCCCTTAAGTGTTTGTCTCAGGGTTGTGATGTAAGAGTGGAAATGGAGGAAGAATAGTTCTTCTAAACCACCTGGTTCAACACAGAAAACAGTATTTACACGACCATCAAACTGTAAAGGCATTTCCCTGGATTTCAACTTTTAAAATCAATCTGTGGATGAAACCCAGATGACATAAATGCGGTTCAAGAGCAGAATGTAAATGTCACCGACTTTGACAACATAAATAGGAAGCTGAGAAGTTAAAAGGAGTGGGGAGGGGAGGGAAGGGGCAAAAAAGAGGTTTAATAATGTTCTCATCATGCTGAATGAGCATGGAGAATTACCGTTTCACACTGAAAGAATAAGAACTGGGCATGTTAAGAACACTCATGCAAACCACTAAGGTGAGCTGGGCATAGTGGCACACGCCTCTAAGCCCAGTACTCAGGGGGCTGAGGCAGGAGGATCGCCATGAGTTTTAGGTCATCCTGGGGATACCTTGTGAGTTCAAGGCTACAGCCCTAAATACATAGAGACAACCTATCTGCAAAAAAAAATGTTCTGCAAAGAAAACCAGTCCAATAAATAAAGATTACTACCAAAAATAAGAGGCCAGAGACAGGAGCAATAAGGTGACTGTTCAGGTCTTCATTTTTCACAGGAATAAGTCAATACAGGTCTTAAGTTAACAAATCAAGAAATAGAGGGATAGCAATATTAAATCTTCTGGTTCAACACAGAAAACAAAACCACAGCAGTTGCCACTGAAGGACAGAACTACACTTCCTGGTGAGTTCTTTAAGCAGTTCCCTGAAAACAAGCTTGGAAGATGAAGCAACAGGAGATCTGGAGAAGAGGTATTTGAATAGACCCTTGAAGTGGGCACAGGGTACAGATATGGAACTGTAACACCTGGCATCTCACACATGAGTCACTTTAGAGGAGGGTCCATATGCATTTTCCCCCAGCTGCCCCAGTACTTGCTCAATAGGACTATATACAAAATGACCATGGTGACAAAGAGGAAGTCTATGTGTGTGTCTTGTTTAATTTTTTCTAGTCACAGCCGGGCATGGTGGCTCATGCCTGTAACCCCAGCATTTGGGAGGCTGAGGTAGGAGGATCGCTGTGAGTTGGAGACCAGCCTGGGCTACAAAGTGAGCTCAAGGCCAGCCTGAACTGCATAGCGAGACCCTGTCTCAAAAAAGACAAAAAAAAACAAACTTTTTTTCTAGTCACTGAGACAAAATACCTGACACCCATTAGAAGTTAAGGAATGAAAGGTTTATTTCTTACAATTTTGGAGGTTTCAGTCCATACTCAGCTGGTTCCAAGCGCAGGATGGTATGGTGGGGCCATTATTCATGGCAGGCTGCAAACAGCAAGGTGCAAACTGGCAAGAGAGAGAGAGACCTTCTTCCTGCCCGTACAACGTATGCTGGCTCCACCCCTAAATGGATGTGTAGCACTTACACCACCAATCCGAGTGCTAGACAATGGACCAATCACAAATACTAGATCTGGTCGAGTCCATAATTCATGAGGCTTGGGGGCCACTGGCATAAATCATGACAGTGTGGGTTAACTAATGGGGACACAAAGTTCATCTGATTCTTCTCCCTCCTGAGTGCCTAAATTGACAATCACAGAGACCCATGCAGAGCCCTCAGTATAGCCTCGTGCCTAGGAGATCAACCATATGCCCGAGGGCAAGTTGACTCTTGAAGAAAACAGCAATTTTTTCCTGCTTTGTGTAACGTATCTTCAGGACCTGGAATTGCCTTCCCTGCCTACAAAGCTCTTACCAGCACCGCTATCCATGCACCCACAAAGTCTCTTAGCCTCTAGTGTGATTTCCACAACACAACATTTCTGATCAAGGAATTCACTTGGCAGAAGTAAACCAAAAAGTTCAGGCACATGAAAAGCAGTGGTTTTTCCCCAAACCCATCACGCAGGGGCAGCTGGTCTGACAGAACAGGAAAAGGACCTGCTGAAAATTCCACTTTGGTGTACAAAACACATTCCAAAAAATCGGTTTCTGTTTAGTCTATGATGTGAATCAAGGACCCACCTGAGGTAGTGTTCGCCCAGATGCTGAATAAAGCCAAAGAAATAATGGATGGGAGAGAGTGGGGGTGACTCTTCTCACCATCACTTCTAACAACTCACAGGATTTTGTTTCTTATGATTTGAAGTTTTAGGGAGCAAAGGAAGAATCACAGAGTTAGGAACCAATGTTGCTATCAGGGACCTAACGGTGGTTGCACTGAGCTGGAATTCAGGACTGACCGTGGGCACTTTAGGCTCTTCCTCTACTGAATAAAGAGGCAAAGAGAATTACTCTCTTGTTTTGTCTAACTGTAGACTGACTTACAGAAAGTCCTCCAAAATAAAGCCGCTTTTGCAACCCAAAACTCATTGTTCAGTGTAAGTTTTGATACACATAAGAAAAAATATTACAGCCAGGTACAGTGGTGAAGGCCTGTCATTCTGGTGTCGCCGGGGCTGAAGCAAAAACGAAAATCTGAGGCCAGCCTAGGTTACACGGTGAGACCTGCCACAGGAAATAAAACAAAAGCAAAAAAATTATGATACCTAATACAGATTAAGGCTGAGGCAGGAGGATCACTGCAAATTCAAGGCCAGCCTGGGCTACATAGTGAGTTCAAGGCCAGCCTGAACTGCATAGTGAGACCCTGTCTCAAATAAATTTTAAAAATACATACACACATACAGATTACAGTGATGGGATGGCTGGCAAACATGGAGAATGGATCCAAGAACAAAGACTTAATAATTATAAAGCATAGAACATTAGCAAAACCTCAGTTCTACTGATTCAGTGTTACAATTTTCATGTTGCAACACATGAAGATAATATTTTTTTCCCCTCTTCCTTAAAGATTTCTCCCTTGAGAGCATCAAGTCTGGAGATGGAAATTGGTCTTACTAGGAGTGTTCAGAACATGTTTGTTTAAATGTTTTAAGTAGTAACAGTATCACATTAAAATTTCCACTGGTTTTAATTTTTAAAAACAGAGAGACTGGAAAATGTGGTGGAAAATCCCTGTAATTCCAGCCCTTGGGAGGCCGAGGTAGGAGGATTGTCACTGAGTTCAAGGCCAGCCTGATCTATACAAGACCCTGTCTCAGAAAACAAAACCAAAACAAAGAAAGAGATTTATCTCTTACCAACTGTTGTAGTCAGGGTTTGCAAGGAGAACAAAACAATACAGGACACATAATTCATAGTATTAGTTATGATAGTGACCCAGAGTCAAATACAAAGAAATTGCAGGAAATCTGTCCACATACTAAAGACCCAAGGAAATCCAATCAAGGGCCTGGACCCCAGAGCAATGTCCTGCATAAGGCCTTCGGGAGACCTAGAGCCCATGACAATGTCCCCCACAAGTCCACCTGGAGGCCTAGAGCTGACAACAATGACTCATGCAAGTCTGTTTCATGAATCTGTACTGGGGAGGCCCAAAGGTCAGTGGTGGAAGCTAGAAAGTCTATGCCAGTGGGATGAAGGATCTGTGCCAGTAGGTTGAGGGTTCTACGCTGGAGCCAAGAAGCAACTCTCAACATAAGGACTAGGGGTCCCCTGAAAATTACCACAGCCCTTTTCAGTGACAATGAGGTCCTGAGCTCCTCTGACGATAACAGTCAAGTTCATATCAGGAAGCCAGTGTGATTGAACAGCACACATCTTCCCCTCCAGAACCAAGAAGCAATGTTCAAAGTAAGGACCAGAGCTCCCCCAAAGTGAGCCACAGCCATTCTCAGAGACAAGGTCCCGAGCTCCTTCAATGATAACAGCTAAGTTCATAACAGGGAAGCCAGCATGACAAGCTCCTCCAGGAAAACCAACAGCTCCAAACAACACTTAGGAGAACCCACAACCCTATTCTCTTCCTCCCCACTTCTCCTTTTATGCTGGCAACAGCCCTCAGGCAGACCCTCTGCACTCAGCACCGGGCTGATTCAGTTCAGCTGGTGTTTAAATTGACCATCAGTTTTCAATCCACCACAACTACAAAGGGAAAACTAAGTTGCTGCTACATAAGTGGGACAAAGGAGCCAAGAAATTCTCCGTTGAGCCACTTAGTAGTATCCCCGTGTCCAAAAGAAGCTCTGTAACGTGAAATGCACAGTAAGAGATGAGTTAAAAATATCACCTTCAGCCTCATAAAAACGAAAACAGAAATGTTTTCTTTCTTAGGTATGTGTATGTTTGTATTTGCATATATTAACTCATTTCTTTTTTTCCTCTCCCCTCACCTTTATTGGGCATAATTAATCTTATAATTTGGCCATTAGGTTACAGAATATTCAGGCAGAACTGCAAGGAAACTTGATGGGGATCAGTATCTAGAGATGGGTACCATGACTCACTCAAAGGTGGACATGATGATTGCTGGGGTTTTATATCATTTCCTTTTGAGAACAAGTGAAGTATCTTGCACAAAAGATTAATGCACCTCATGAAATATATATATATATTATTGTCATAATTTAAAGTTTGAATATGTGTAAATGGGTGCCAGGTAGCCAAAGGGATGGAATGTAGTGGACACTAAACTATTATCTCTCAACTTCAAGTCCACCCTTCTAAGCTCTGTTTGTGATGCTGCATCAGGGCTTCACAAATTGCACCTCTTCTTTGCAAGCTGGCTCCCTGGTAGATTCTACCAGTAAGAGGACTGGGATAAACTGGAAGGCAGGAGGAGAGAAGGAATGTGCCTTTTCTACCGGCTCCTTCCTCTCATCCACGTGATTCTACAGATCTGCAATCCAGCCACAGTAGTTTATTCCAATAGTCAGTTCGTTATGGCCCAGTCTCATCAAGGTTCTTCAGTAATAGCAACACTGGTCTGCTGAGGCCATTGTATCTAAGATCTGTGAGGACTCTTCTTCAAGTTTCTAGTTCTCGTATAATCTCACCTGCCCATTTATGCTGCCAGCTTTGGGGTGAGGGCTTCTTTTCATGACTACTATTCCCATGCTTCTTCCATGTTCTTGACCTGTCTTCTCAGTCCTCCGATGCATGTTTAGCCAATTCTCCATTATTAAATTCTTTCTGTTAAAATGACTTGTACAGTTTCTGGCTTCCTGACTGGACTCTGTCTGTACAGACAGACAACTCTACATTTCTATTAAAAGTTTCCTATACAATTGAAATGTTTTTAAAAACTCTGAGACAGAGAGACAGACAGAGAGAGAGAGAGAGAGAGAGTGGATGGAACCCAGGGCCTCATGCATACTAGATAAACACGGTACCACTGAGCTATGCCCCAGTCTAGTACTTGTCTTAATATTCTCTCATTCTGTTATATAACTGCTGGAAGAGGGCAGCTAGAAAGGCCGTAAGGTTGTCTAGCAGGAGAGCCTCTTCCACATTGGGTCAGTTGTAGAGAACTTCCCAGAGGAAATGACACCCAGACCAACACTGAAAAATCATTGTAATTAACCAGGAAGATGATGAGGGAGTAAGCCAGGCCTTGGGGACAAAGAAAAAATGCAAAAGCTAGGAGAAAAGGAGACTTCATTTTATGTTCTGGCATGAGAACAAGCTGAAGCCTCAGCACATGGAGTTGGAAAGGCTTGAGGCCAGATCAGAAAGGACCTTTGTACTCAACTTCAAGGAGGAGTTGGAATATTTTCCCAAGAAGGATGGAGATCATTAAAGAAGTTTCAACAGGAGAAGGGCAGTCCTATTCACTGGACCCCAGTGTCCTTGGGATGACCTTGAGCACCAAGCCCCTCACTCTCAACGGAGTCGGTCTTCACCAGAGGTTTAGCCACACTCCACACGGCCTCGGCTCGGTGCCTCCTCTAATCACATCTGCGCTGTGTCTCTGCCCCTCAGAAACCTTGTTAGGACACTAGTTAGTGTGATAAACTAATTTGCAGTGAAGTGTTAGCAAATGAAAATGCTTTATCCGTCCTCGGGGTATTTTCATTTTAATGGAGACTTGGTTGACAAATATTTACTGAATAGTCTATTACATGCAAGAAACTATGTAAAACTCCTAAGGGGAGGCATGGCCTGACCTAAATGGCTCGTCTCTAATGACAGAACTTGACGCTCTGGGGAGGAAGCGTTGTAGGCAACAGATAACCTTTCTTGTCTCTGAATAAACCATACATGTTGATTTGGACCCGCACCCCTACAGTAGAGGTGAATGTTTAAATGTCATCAACCCGAGTGGCGCCCACTCTTGCTGGAACTGTCTTCGGTGGCTCAGGAAGGAACCAATCTCTGCCTCCATTTCGAGGACCCATAGGTCTTCCCCATGGGTGCCAGGAGTACTGAGGAGCTCCGTCTCCTGCTCATGGTCACCACCAGACTGTCACCTGCCTCTGTGTCCGTGACCTTCACCCAGTCACACACACTCAGGGCCCTGGGGACCTGGTTCTATGCTAGGAGTGGAGGAGTATCCGAGGAGGTATGCGAGGGTGAACTCCACGGAGGATCTGACGGAGCTCAAGCTTCAGTTTGGAGGGGAATGGACCCCTGGGGAAGTGGGGCCTCTTCAGGCTGGCCTGCTCTCTTTTCTGGTCTCTCCTCTCCTCTCCCTGCCGCCCCACCCCTTCCCTTCTCTCCCCTACTCTCACCCTTCTCTTTGTTCTGAGGAATAAAGCCAAAATGGAGGATGACGGATGGCAGGAAAGGATGAATAAGGATTTCCCCGCTGGAGTTCTGAGTCCTCCCTCTCTCCTCCTCTCTCACTGCCCGGCCTCTGTCACATGCCCTGAGTGGAGAACACCACCCTCTCCTCCACCGGCACCACCCACCCGCCTGCTTGCCACTCCCCTCCGGGCACCTAGGAGGGACGGATCCTGAAGACAGTGGTGGCACGGGGAACTGGAGGGCAGGACCCCGAGAATTCTTGCACAGACCTTAACTCTGCTCCCCTTTATAAAATAGGCAAGACCCAGGCACTTTTATTCCCCACGGCCATCCCTAGACCTTCCGGTTGCAATGGCCCTTCCTGGCTTCCGTTAGTCCCATCCGCTGAGAAACAATGACACCTTGTGGTTGTCTGAGGGGCTCACAGCACGGACGCCAGTTTCCCAGAACAGGGGTGATGAGTTGCTCAGAGGGGTTTGGGAGGGAGGGCAGGAAAGGAAGACTAGCTGTGGTCTAGTGCTGGAGCTGGTCTTGAACTCCTGAACTCAAGTGACCCTACTACCACGGCCTCCCAGGTACTGGGGTTACACGAGGGACAGGAGTACCCAGAGGTGGGAACTCCCCACCCCAGCCCATGCATTCCTCCGCAATTCCCATCCCTCTCCCCCTAAAGTGCACCTCAAGACTCCCAGAGAGCTTTTTTGAGAGTCAAGAACCAGTATTGGAATGGCTGTGTACGACGGCCCAAACCTGACTGGTGGCGAGGAGGGACGGATCGTGGGTAAAGCCTGACGTCGATGATCCGTGAAGTGACTCCTTGAATCCAGGTGAATTCCAGGAGCCGTGCAGCCCCCTCCCCACGGACATCCATCCCGGGAAGGAGCAGTCAGGAAGGTGAACGGGCCGCTTTCTGCCACAGCAGCTGCCAGTCATTCCTCTACCGGCCATGGCGGCACAGGGACCACAGATGCTTACTCAGCACTCCCAGTGTGTGAGTGTGTGTGTGTGTGTACACGTGCATGTGTGCACTCAGGGAAGGCGTGCAAAGGAAAGAGGATGCACACAGCATGTGGTCCTGGCAGACACAAGCAAGTGAATCATGAAATAATCGAAATTCATTTATTCAACAAATACTTCCAAGCACCTGCTGGGCACCCAAAGCAGGGAGCTAGCAGCCTCCTCGGCTCAGAGGGTTCCCCTGCCTCCCACCTGACGGCACCCGAGCACGGTCTACCCTGCGTCTCACACCCAGCTGACCTCCTTAACTCTGCCATTGTCCCTCATGCTTGCATCTCTGCGTTCCTGGGACCAAGCACGCGAGACGTGCCTAATGTGTGCTTAGTGAAGTCATTAATCCAGACCAGTGCCTGCCCTTAGCAAGGGTCCCTTCGCTAGTGTCCCTTACTGAGCCCTTCCTTGAGTACCACAGCTGATGGCCACTCATCACCATTCCCCGGGCTGCTTTCTTGTCTGGCCTCTGCTGCAAGACGCTGAACAGGAAGTCAGATTCACAGGAGCGGCAAAAGGGGATCGCGGTCCCCATGGCTGGGTCAGGGGAGAAAAACTCGATGCTGGGTATTGGTAGTTCTGGGTTCCAGGGTGATGACACTGGGTTTGCCCTGTCCTCCTCCCATCTGCTGCTCACACTCACAGGCTGTCACATCGCCATCTCCAGGCTCTGCTTCTGCTCCTGATCCTGCAGCCCAGCTGCCTTCACGCAGCAGGAGGAAAGCAGACAGACACAGCCACCCCAGGTCTTCTGGCTCAGATCTAGAAAGTCCTCTAAAAGGCTTGTGTGTTGAGGGGGGCTTTGGGATGATGGCTGGATCTTGGGGGCGCAGACGCGTTTATGAGTTCTCAGCAAAACATGCCGTTAGAAGGTGGGGGGCCTGTGCTTCGCTACAGCAGCACGTGTACTAAAACTGGAACAATATGGAGAAGATGAGCATGGCCCCTGCACAGGATGACACGCAAACTCACGAAGCGTTCCATATTAAAATAAAGCCATCCAGGTGTGGTAGCGCATTCCTGTAATCCCAGCACTCGGGAGGCTGAGGCAGGAGGATCATTGCAAGTTCTAGACCAGTCTGGGCTACAAAGTGAGCCCAAGGCCAGCCTGAACTGCATAGAGAGACCCTGCCTCAAAAAGACAGAAAAACAAAAACCAAAAAGAATAAATAAATAAAACAAAACAAAACAAAAAAAAGGGGTGGCCTGGTAGGAAGAGGTGTGTCACTGGGGCTTGGCTTTGGGAGCCGCCTCTTCCTTTCTCTCTCAGCTTCCCAGCTGCCATGAGGTGGGCAGCTTCCTTCCCGGTCCTTCCCTCCTGCCTTACATGTAGGTCCACCATGGACTGAAACCCCCGAAACCGAGAGCCGGATGAAACTTGGATGTCTCCTTGGAAAGAAATGTAACTGCTCAGTGCCACAAAGGGAAAAAAAGGACACTAGAATCATCTGCCTACCCGAATCTTGTGTAAAAAATTGGGGGACCACAGAGTTGACGAGAGAGGCAGGCTGTGTCGCCAGGAAGAAGGAGGGAGAGACGCCCGGGGTGGGGGTGTGAGGGAACTGAAGAGTGTTACACACACACACACACACACACACACGCACAAATTCAATCACATCCTAATGTGACCTTATTTGGAAATAGGGTTTTGCAGATACATTTCAGGTAAGGATCAAGATGAAGTTATCCCAGCATCATGGTTTAAGCATGAAACGTTCCCCCAAAGACTCGTGTACCCAGAGCACCAAACTCGTAAACAGGTTAGTCCGTTCAAGTTCACAGCTGAGTGCCTTGTTACAAGGTGGGGTCTCCTTGGAGGAATTAGGTCACTGGAGACAGGACTTTTAGGGTGCATCTCTTCTCTGGTTCTTTTCCTCTCACTGCTTCCTGGCTGCCATGAAGTGTACGCTCCCGCCATGTTTTTGCCTTGGAGTCCACCAACCATGGACTGAAATCTCTGAAACCATGACCCAGAATACACTTTTTTCTCCTTTCTAGTGTCTATCTTGGATATACAATGCCTGCCACAAAATTCCGACAAATAAATCCAGGGGAGTATGGACAATAAATCCAATGGAAATGTCCCGGAAGGAGACAGAAGATGAGACAGACCCAAGGGAGATATTTAATTAGGCTCACGGTTTGAGGGGATTCGGTCCATGGTCAGTTGACTCCATGGTGGAAGGACGTCATGGCGGCTAGGAGGACACACAACCTGCTGACACCTGGGTTGGGATTTCAGGCCTCACAGAATAGAAGAGAATCTATTTCTGTTGTTTTAAACCAACAAGTTTGTGGCCCTTTGTTGTGGCAGCCCTAGGAAAAAGACACAGGACAGGAGATCAACAGGTATCCACCATGCCACTCTCTAGGGGTGGTGGACAGGACTGGGGCTGGAAGACATCAGCAGAGGCACTGAATTGTTTCCCCAAATATCTGAAACCATGAGCCACATCTGCTGCCTTGGCTCAGGCCCACCCGTCTGGCTGTCTAGGGCTGAACACCTTAGTGACGTGGAAGAGACTGAAGGGGCCTGTCTATTTTAGGACTCCCTCACCACCCATTTAGAGTAAACTGAGGCCCAGGGAAGCTGAGTTTAGATGGTTCAAAGGATCCCTCAATAAGAAAAACGAAAAAGCCAGGTGCAGTGGCACACACTGGTAATCCCAGCACTGGGGAGGCCGAGGCAGGAGGATCCCCATGTGTTTGAGGCCAGCCTGGGCTACAAAGTGAGTTCAAGACCAGCCTGAACCATATAGTGAAACTTTGCCTCAAAAAAAAAAAAAAAAGACCAATAAGGAAAATGATACCTTCATAAAATTGATACATGACTTACTGTATATGGATAAGGTGGAGGGTTAACTTGATGGGCTTTGGGATTCACCTGGACAGCGGTGGAGCACACTTCTGGGTGTGTCTGGGAAGTCCTGGGTGCACGAGTTCGGCATCTGCATCTGATTCCTCACCCAGCCCTCCCTGGACCTGTCCTCACCCAGCCCTCCCTGGACCTGTCCCCCTGCTCGGCCTCCTGGCCTCCACAAGCTAAACAGCCCTATTCCACCAAGCACTTCCACGATGGTTCTGCCCTGGAGCCAGGTGACCACAAATTGTATGTCTCCTCTTTCAATCTGGGGGCGTGGGGTTCTCAGGGCTTAGAGGGTGACTAGTACATCTCTATATTTTCCTTTTACCTGTGAGTGAATAGTAAAGGCCTGAGTGTTTAGTGGTCACTGCTGAGAACATGAGAATTGCCAGGAAGCTAAATGGAAATGGGGGAGCCCCAAAGATGAAGCCCCCAACCTGCTGACCAAAAACTACAACAGGATCAGGAGGGTGAGACACCCCTCGCGAGCCTTTGCTCTCTGTGTCTAATTTAATATCCGGAAGTTAGAAAGTGTGGACACCTTGTCGTCTTCTCTCCTCCAGCCTGAAATGTCTGTTCCTGAAAACAGCTTCCCTTCTGAGATGATTTTCAGGAGCCACTCTGGGGTACAGTCTGTGCACACCCTGACCCCAGTGACCTTTGTGAGGCCCAGTGGCCCCTGCCAGAAGACCTGGGGGTGGACAGCCCCTGAGGGCATAGGATGAGGTGTGTCCCGAGGTCAGGCCCTGCTCTATCCTCTGCATCAGCCCTGGCAAGCCTGGCCGCCAGCCCCACGGGTCCAGTGGGACAGCAGCCCTGCACAGCTCTGAAGCCCTCCTGAGGGACTCTGGGAGCCTGCTGGCCCTGTGGCCTCTCCAGGCAGCTGAGTGTGCTCTGCAGGTCAGCTCAGGATCCCTCCTCCCCTCTCCTCCCTCCTTCCTGAGGCTGTGGTGAGCTGGCTCCCCCTCCCACTGTGGAAGTCCTACAGAGCTGTCCCCTCTCTGCTCACCTCCAGAGCTGACAAAGTCCAGCCTGCTTCTCAGACAATTTAGGGACCTTCCTAAGGGATGCTTTGAAGCTACTTCAAAGCTGGCAGTGTTGTGAGCAGCCACTCAATGGGCAGGAAGACCCCATGCCCCTGGACCACACAGCCCCGTAAGGGACAGTCTATCACTCACCCACGGTAGCCCAGTCAGTACACAGCAGGGCTTGTGGGGTCAGCCCCTTGGCGACAAAGCCAGGGCTGTGAGCCTTCTGGGCAAGCACACTGGTGAATCCCTGGCTCTGCAGCCAGCTACCTAACAGCTGCCCACTGGCCCCCCCAGCGTTACATGGCCAGAGCAGAAAGCGGGAGGGATAAGGCTTCACACGAGACTTCTTCCAAGTAACGCTGAGCTTCAAAAGGAATCGCTCAGAAGGAGCCTGGACCAGAACCACTCCAGGACCAGGCTGGGCCTCATTAAGCAGCAGGTGGCGGCGCGATGCCAGAAGGCGGTGGTAGGAGAGTGTGACTTCCCCCCACCCCCTTCCCCGTGGCCTGTGTTCCCCCAGCCTGGGGAGGGGGCTCACGGAGTCTCTTCTCCTCCCGGCTCCCCACAGCCTCACCCTCCAACTTCATTCCCTCCAGCTTTGGTTAAGAAGACGAAGGCTCCTTCCCCATTAGCAGCATCATTTCAACAGTTGCCCGCAGGGCACACCCCAAGCTTCTCCACCCCCCAGCCCTGCAACCTCTGCCTCACCTCCACCTTGTCTTGGAGGCTCCCGGCCCAGCCCGGAGACAGACGCAGCAGCCAGCGGCCCCAGGTTGTGGCTCGCTGCCCGCCACTGCCCTATAACAACCCACACCCCCTTCCCACCCTGCCAGACCTGTGACTTCAGAGTGTGGGGCTGGATCTCATCAACAAGAAATTTGAAACCATTAAAACACAATAAAAGAGAAATTGAATATAATCACTCTGTAAATTATAACTAATTGAAACATCAATTGTAATTTTTATGATCTGCATTCCAGTGAGTGATGCCACAAAAGGAGAAGCACCTCCCAAGTCTTCCTTCTGTCTCTCCCAGGCCTCCACCTGGGTGAGTCTTGGAAATTCCCTCCAGGTAACTCCTCCCGGCCAAAGGCCCGCAGTTCAGCCCCTTGCAGTGTCTCGCACCTTTCTTCAGGGCCTCAAGCTGCTCTCTGCTGCCAGGCAATGCCAGGGCAGGGTGAGCTGGTGGCTCCCCTCACTTCCCCCATCTGTGTCAGGACCCCAGGCCGCATCCTGTACCTAAGAATAGTCATCAAATGCCAAGCTCCAGCACGGCGGGAGGAAGACAGCAAACGAAGGTCTGTAGTTCTCCTCGCGGCCACGCTGCAGTGGGCTCTTGAGACCTGAAGGACCAGGAAGAGGGCCTGGATCCTGGGCCGCCTGCCACTCACATCCACAGCCCAAATCTGGGTCACTTTGTGACAGGCAGCTGAGTTAATAAGGAATATTATAGGCAGTCAGACAGGGATAGGCACCTCAAAGGAGCCGGTGCAGACGACCGGATACCTTGCAACCATGGAGGAAAACACACCTTCCGCTGTGGACCAGATCTCAGGACAAAGCAAAAACAGCCAGCCACACCCTAAGGATAGACTTGAAGAAGCCGATAATCCAGTCCCCTACAGGCAAAGGCCATGTTTTTCATTTGCTAGGTGACTCATTTCCCATTGGATCCTGATTTAATCACTCTTACCTGAGCAATTATACTCGTAACCACAGTTCTGTCCCACCTTGTGCCCACCTGCCTTGTGAGTTCCCATTTTTCCCCACCAGGGACCTGCCTTGCCTTGTGGTTTTGCTCTGTTAAAGTCCCTGGAAAAAAGTCTTTGGCAGAAGACTCGACCTCTTCTGTCTCTCTCTCAGACAAAAGCTTTCTTTCTCTCAATAAATATATTCTGCCTTTAACTTCTGTTGCTCCTAATATTCATTCTTTGATTTCAAAGGACACGAACTCATACCAGACACCTAGTAGGTTGGGAGTTTTTTCCCCCATATCAACTTCTGCCCTGGCCTGGTGCTTCATTGGGAGGGTGACTCAAGTCGGTGCTTCCCCCGCCCGCCACCTGAGGTGGTGCACCAGTGGCCTTTCGATTTCCAGCTCTTGGCAGATCAATACTTTTTCATATTTTTTATTGAGCGAATTCACATGCACAATTTTAACATGTCCAATTCTGTGGGTTTCCGTATATCCATGATATTATAGATGGTTGTTATTTAGAAATACCATAGGCAGTCAGACAGGGCCGGGCCCTTGAGAGATGAGTGCAGGAGACAGCTGTGGCTGGAGGTGCAGTCACTGAATGTCAGGCCTCAAGCTAGAGAAATGACTATACCCCAGGTCCTCCCCTAGGGAGGAACAGCAGTGATCGGTATTCTAAACAGCCATAAATCATCCTGGGTGAAGGACCAAAACCTTCCTAGCCCATTCCTCTCCAGAAAGTCCTTGTTCAGTCCCTGTACCCCGTATGCTTGTTATGTAACTTGCTTCCCCATTTGATCCCCATTTAATCAATATTACCTAAGCCACTACACTTGTAATCTTATTGGTTAACCATAGTTTTGTTCCAACTCACACCCACCTCATGATTTTCCATTGGATCAGTATCACCTAAGCAACTATACTTGTGAGCTTATTAGTTAACTAGTTTCTTTCCCCCACTATATACATATACTCCACTGCATCTTTCAGTTTTACTCTAAAACTCCCTCGAGAAGCGGGTTCCCCTAGGGTACCCACTCGGGACCTCCTTCTGTCTCTCTTGGACAGAATCTATCTTCCTCCCAATCATAGTTCCTACTCCTAACCGCCATTGTTCCTAGAACTCATTCTTCGATCTAAGAGAACATGAACTCAAGAGTATCAGACATCTAGCAGGTTGGAGCTGTATTTCCCTTGTAGCAGCTGAATTATTTGGAGGTCTGGTAACATCCCAGTACTGTATACCCTATATCAATCTGCGGTCATTGCTGCTGTCTCAGAAACCCCATATTCATAGTATTTGCTCCTCATTCTGCAACCTCAGACCCTGGCAGAGAGCAGTCTACTTCCTGCCTCAGTGGACTTGCCTGTTCTGGACACTTCATTTCAATGGGATCCTACAGGATGTGGCTTCTCTCTTATAGCATAGTGTTTTCAAGCTTTACCCAGATCTGTCCCTTGTTGTGGTTAAATCATATTCCAGTACATGGATATACCATATTTTATTTATTCATTTTTTTTTATCAGTACTGGGGATCGAACTCACAACTGCGTGCTTGCAAGGCAGACACTTATACCAATGAGCTAAATCCCCGGCCCTTATTTTATTGATTCATTCATTGGTTAATACCCAGTTGGGTTAGTTCCACTTTGGGGCAGTTTTGAATAATGTTATAACGAAGAGCACTGTATAAGCTTCTGGGTGGATGTATATTTTTTAAATTCTCTTGAAGATGAACCCAACAGTGGAATTTCTGGGTCATGTGTTTATTGTTTTTCAGGAACTTCTCTCCAAAGTGGCTACATTGCTAAAACCTTTGTAAAATAAGATAAAAATAAACTTTAGGAAAAATTAAATATAAAATAACACACAAAACACGGCTTGATGTTTATTCCTATTAAGAAAGCATAAAGTTATTTTTGCAAAGCTGCTAGGCAAGTCTCTAAATGATTTCTCTCAATTTGTTTCCTCTTGGTTGAGGACAAGTAATGACCAGATTTGCACTGGCGCGGGCCCAGACCACAGTCTTGCAGCCTGCACCTTTTGCATCCTGTCCATCACTTTCAGGGTAAAGTTCAGGCCCTTCGTGTCCCTCCCCTCCCCAGCCTCTCAGGCACCAGACACATCTAGGTCCGTGCTGTCACCAGGAGTCCTCATAGCCTCTCTGCCCTCCTTTGACTGGTATTATCCCTTTATATAGTCTTTGTTCAAATCACCTCCTCCAGGAAGGCCTCTTACACTCCAGGGCTGGATTCAAGGCCCCTTAAGGCCTCCCAGTACAAAGCTCTGCTGTTTTTACTCCCGTAACTGCCAAGTCACAATCCAGTCATGTGCCCCACTTCTCCACAGTCAGAGCCCCCTGAGCAGCGGGGCTCTTTCTAGCAAGAAAAGCATGCAAGGAATGAGGTGGAGGAATGGGGAAGCAAAGACGCCAGAAGGTGACCAGCACTGGGAGGGTCAGGGCAACAGGTTCCCTCACTCAGGACCCACATGTTTTTCTGAAGCCCCTTGATTATGTCACCCTTCTCTGACACCAGTGGCACTTCCTCAGGGTGGTATGGGTCATGTTTGCCCAGCGATCCCTCCAATCCCTGTGTCCTTCTCACGTCTCATCTTCAGAGGCTTTTGGCTTTTGGCTTCGATCCTGGGCTCCAACAGACATGGCCAAGTTTTCAGAGTTGTGGTGAGAACAACATTGTGAGGGAAGAGGGGACTCTTCTGGCCGCTTGCTTCAAATGGAGACATGAGTGGATCTGGTACTTCAACATCTTGCACACAATCAACAAGAACTGGCTCTTCATCTCTGTACTTTGGCACCCAATATAATAATGAGTGTTGAGTGGGTGGGCAGATGGATGGACAGATGGAGAAGTGGGTGGGTGGATGGATGGAAGGATGGATGGATGGAAGGATGGATGGATAGATGGATGGAAGGATGGATGGATGGATGGATGGATGGATGGATGGATGGATGGATGGATGGATGGATGGA
>PVLA01016817.1:0-19444 GCA_004027455.1 Hydrochoerus hydrochaeris
ATGAAAGGATTAGAAAAATATATTGCTAAGGTATATTTTAGTAGTAAAAACAAAGAGTGCTTCTTGAAATTTTCTTTGAGAAAGAGAAAATTTCACCCTTAGCTACATTTCTTTCCAATTGAAAAACACCACTCTAGAGAAACCCCAATAAAAGATTTTATTTTGTAAAAATACTGCTTTCCTTTGTGTCAAGCTAAGCTAAAGTTGCAGATAGAACAGAAGAACAATGTGTATCAAGTGTCCTATGGTATTTTGTACCCAGGTTCCAAAACTGCAGAGGGCTCCACTCTAAGACATTTCATGGGAAACACCACCATGTGGGGCTGGAGTTTGTGCAAGTGCTTTTACGCTGTATCATTGGTTCTTTTCCTTCTCTGGATCAGGGATGGTGAACATTTCTAATCCATAATGATTGGCTTAGCATTTCTATACAAATATCTGTGGGTACCTACACTTTTTAGTAGCCTTCAGGAACATTTTAGGTATCATTATTACATTGTCTGGCTAATGTGATTACAGTGTCTTATACAAATTTAAGTTTGGAAAGACATATATGCCAAATCAAATTTCCTACTAGGGGGCCCGCTGGTCAGAAATTTTACATCTCAGACCCTATCCAATATCCAAAATATAATACATAGTTTGCCATTGTGTAAAAGAGTTCCTAAGAATCCAAGGCTGTTTATGGTATCTAACAATATTTATAAAATTTCATACCTAATATCCACGTACTCTATTAACCACTTGTTTCCTCATGTTGCTCAAAACAGCTCCATCTTCCAATCTTCCAAACTGAAGCCTAGGCCCAAGTGAAGCTTGATGCCATGATTCACATGACTCAGATACAGCCTTACAGACAGAAGCCTTTTTTGAGACATTCAAACTGACTATAATTTTTCCCATCGGATGGTTTAATCAAAGAATTTAACTTACTCATCACATCAGTTTTGTCAACCTCCCAGGGAGAACAGGATGGGACCCAGCCAGGAGGACTCCAGCCTTGCTCAGCAAGGAGAGGGCTCCAATACCAGATCAGAGACAGGCGTAGCTAGGTGATCACTGTGCCAGTGCCTGCTGTGTTCTGGTCTCACTTTCCACAATATATTATAATGGGTAAATCATCCCTCCCTGAGTGGTTGTGAGGAGATCTGGAAAGAAGCTGTGCTTAAGGCCACCCCTGCAGGTTTGCTAACCACCTATTTATCAGCTCTGACTTCAATGCGGAAACTGAGGCTCAGGCAGGGAGAACAGATCTTGCCAGGAAGTAGCCAGGCCTGGCATCTGGCTCCACCCATCTCCCAGGCCCAGAGAGATGTTAGGGGACAGCAGAGACATGGCCAATTAAGTTCAGACTGGGTGGAGTGAAACCGGGGGTACTCTGGGTATTTTGCAGACTGGCTGTGCAGGGAAGGACATGAGATGCAACAAACGGTTAGGGAAGGAGACCCAAAGGAACAATATGCCTCCAAGACCTGCAGGCAGCTTCAAGGAAAGGGACATCAGGACTGCTGGGCTGTCCATGCCTGACTCACTTGGGACCTCTGCTCATGTGCTTAAGCAGAGAAGAGGTTTGGGAAGAGCCTGTGGGAATCTATCAAGGACAAGTCAGAGCACAGAAGTAGGGTGAGGACCCCAGGGCCTGGGCCTTGCGAGGGAAGCGCACCCACTGTCCCAGGCCACCCCTGCAAGTTTTGTGTCCCCCAGGACTAGGAGGGGGGCAGGCTGCTTCCTGGCACAGGAAGGGATAGGTGAGGCAACAGGAGATGCCACGCTTCGAGTGGGCCATTGCTCATGTGGAGCTTAATTCACTGGGCTCCAGGATGCCATGGCTCCCTGTCCCTGTCCCTGCACATTCTACAGGTGGGCAAACTGAAGCAGGGATGATGCTACCAAGAGTGCCTGCACAGATGTGCCTGTGCATGGGAGCAGCATACCCCATCATAGGAGCTGGGTTCCACAGCCTGAATTCACAGGGGAGAGGGACATAGGACCGCTGCTCAGGCCTACTCATGCTCTGGCCTTCCTGGACCCCTGGCTGCTCCAGGAAGCCAGAAGAGGTGTGTCCTGATTCCACAAAGAGAAATGCCTCACACGGGGTTGCAGTACCCTGGTGCAGAGACTCTCTGATCCAGGTGCCAGCAATGTGTCTTTCACTTTTATCATAAAAATGAAAATCTAAAACTCCTCTGTATACTTGTACAGTACAACCTCTTGCACACTCAACCACTTGCACATGAAACAGGTACTTTCATTGTATTCAGTAAGAGAAGAATCCATAAAACATTTTACTGATGATGAAAATTTACATTTGAGTTTTCCATCTAAGGTATACATTTACAGTATCATTCTGTGATTCATGATCACAAGGTAAGTTTTAGCTATAGTGGTTGAGTCTGGGTATTAATATTGGAATAAATTAGTTTGAGATCCCTACTTCCATGTGATATTATGTCTTTGATTTTTGTATCTGCATGCTGAAAATAAGATATGCTATCTTCCAGTATGGAAGTTCTTTTGAAACTTGGAAGACACATTTTCTATGAAACAGATTTGATACCACAATTTCTGTATCAGGAACAGGAAAACTTACTCTGAACATACTTATTCTATGCCTTTCACTTTCTGACACATAGGTCTTCGGTCATTGTCAATTTCTGAAACGTTTCTCAGAAACTTTTTTTCACGACTGTCTTTTCAAGATGTGATTTAGAAAAATACAATGAATTTCAGGGCCAAGTGCCATCCAAAGGAAAAGCAAGCTTGTTAAGACATCACAATGTGTTCTCATTCACCTTCACAGGGTTCACTGGATCTGGAAACACATGACTTGTGACTTTTCCCCCAAGTCAAATGACCATGAAAGTTAAAGTTTTATAATCAATTCACGACATTGGGGAAGCCAAGTAGTATGACTAAAGACACTCACAAAAGGGGACTTTCAGGATTGCTTCAGGAAGTCGTATAATGGGATAATTTTGTTCAAAGCAAGAGGGAGTATCTGAGTGGGATGGATGGCAATGTATTCACTGTGAAGTTTTTTACAAAAAGTAAATGTTCACCACATAATTGATCATAATTCACATAATTGAAAATTAATTTGGCTTACAAATGATTAACGATCAAATAACAGATCCATGTGCCATATGTGAATGAAAACATGTTTCCTCAGAGTGCTAAAGATGAGGGTAAAAACCTCCTTTTCACTAATTTACACATACACACATTTAGGCTCATGAATGAATGCGACTGACATACCCAGAAACATACATGATTCACAGAGAGATCTCAGGTACCAATAGCCAAAACAACTCAAAAGGATTATTTCACTATGCTGCAATCTGTACTCACCTCACATCATATTAGATATGAATAATAGATTTTCCAAAGGATTTTAGCAGAAATGGCTCGAAATTATAATCGTATATAGACATAAAATTTTAGCACTTAGAATACACTTTAAATTAACTTGGTCATTCCTGCATGCTGTGCTAATAGAGCTTCTGCTTGGTGTTTAAAGATCTGTTAATCTAAATTAAATTTATGGATCTTGATGTACCATATAAAAAACTTCATTAGATATATAAGGGGAAAAGTGATGGAAAGAAAAATATTCAGAAAAAAAGTGAAAAATTTTATGTATATTCACCGGCACACTACAAAAGAGACAAACATTAAGTGCTACAAACATGCATTAAGAACATTACCTATAATTTATACCAACTCAAATTTAACTGGTCATATCATACCAAGAACAACACTCTAAAACATCAAACAATTTTAAACACCACTTTTTGTTATTTTGAAGATGTTATAGAGTTAATACACATACTAATTATCCAAGTTTAAAATAATCTTAGGATTTCATTGCAAATAATCCACATTTTTTAATTTTTGAATTGTTGAAAGTTTTCTATGTATAATCATTTCTATGATAAGAAACACATATTCTTCATTTGTGTGTGAATTAGTGTTGTTGTTTTAATTAACATTAATTCTACTGAGTTTGAGTTATAAAAATTATATTCAAGATAAATAAAATATAAACAAAATAGAATAATGTGGAATAATGCAAGAAATTTTCTACTTTTATGAAGAGCTAATCAACCTATTAATATGTAACCATTATCAATATGTTTTTAAGAAAATATTAGTACATATTTTGTAAAGAGTACTAAATAGTGAAGTTGTAGTAGAACTGGGATAAATTAATAATCTTTTTGACTGTCACATGACAGTTTATGGAGCAAGTTGTATAAGGAATAATTACAAATTATTGTGAGACAAAACCACGTAAATGCATGAAATGATAGGCAAGTGTAGAGGAATTCGCTGGATGAATGCATTCAGAAACTCTTGATGGAAAATGGAAGCAGGATATGCAAGGATTATTTGATTACTTCGTTTTTTGGTGTGTCCAATATCCCTTCTGCCATGGGCAGAATTAATGCTCCCCAAATATCCCTCTATTCCATTGTTCTCCATGCACCCTTGAAATTGCAATGGGCAATTTGGGAAAGAGAATTGTCAGAGAAATCACAATCATTCCTCCTATGAGGCACTTCCATGTCAGCTCTCTCAGCTCCTCCTGGGTATTGCCACTTCAGCTTCTGTAGTGAACATGAAAGAGCCATAAAGTGGAGACACTTGTTCTCTGAGTTGCTGCAAGGCAGTTACTTGTTTCTTTACTTGGAATAAATATTTTCAAATGTTCTTGTTGCTTCTAAGCTGTTCCAATGAGATTAAAAATTAGTTTTTCTGACTGCTAGCATTAATCTTTCTAAATAAGCATCTCTACCTTTTTCTTGTGCTTTCTTTAATAAAAGAAATCTTGTTTCATTCCACATTATTTTCAGGGAGTTTTTAATCATACTGCTATGCAAATTCTATAATGAGTTGAAACACTGACCAAATTAATGTCAAATATATTTAGATGATAGATTCTAGACTTGAAAATAATGACAATACAGTTTAAAGCTAAAGTATCTTGATAGCGGGCATCTAGAAAAGTAAAACTTTTGAGCTCCATCTTAGTGCTACATCTCCTGGCTAATAGTTGCCTTTATATTTCTGTGAGGGATCCAATATTTTACTACTCAGTGATTCCATTTCTGTAAAATTTCCCTGCATAAGATTACATTTTACTAAGTTAAATGGAAATTGTTTGTGCTTCTTCCAGCCAGTTTCCTAGTGGCTATAGGTAGGGAAAATTTTTATTTGTGAAATTAGAATCAAAAGAATTTTAGAACATGGGTGTTTTGGATGAACTAAATATAGTTTATTGTAGTGCTGCATGAAAACACAGGTCAGAGAAGCAAAGGTATGTTAGTGTAGAGGAGCCATATTGAATCTATTTTGTCCCAGACACATCCAGTCAACAACCTTATGTGAAAATTGCAGGCCTTGAATCATTACACCCACCGTAAGTGAAAACCTGAGGTCATGGAAGGGTAAGAAGTAAAAAAGTTATATGACCTGAGCATGTGCAATTTGAGTTTCTTTGTTCTGTATCTCAAATAAAGCTACTTGCTCAGGTTGGCAAGGTGGCAGCCAGTTTGTGGACCTTAACTGGGTGCAACCCTTTATTGTCCCTTAAATACACTTTACAGCACCTTTTTTCCCATTCATTTTTACACTCTGTGATACATGTTTTAGATCTTATTACTTCCAGTTTGTCCTTAATATTTTTTATAATAGAGAGACAATGTGATATTTACACATACGTGTCTGATTTATTTCACTTATGAAGATTGTCTTGAGTAGCCTCCATTAACCTATGAAAGCCTCAAGATCATCCCTTTTTATTGATGAGTAATATTCCAGACCCCAAATTCCAAGGCCTTCTCCAAAAGTGGGCATTGGAGACAAACACATATTTCTCAAATGAAGATATACAAATCGCAAATAAATACATGAAGAAATTTTGACCGTCACTTGTCATTCGATTAATGCCAAAGAAAACAGCACTGAGATTGGATCACCTTCTGGAAAGAATGGCTGCCATCAAGAGATCAACTGATAACAAATTTTGGGGAGGCTGTAAGTGAAAAAAACAAAGCAAAACACTTGTCCACTCTTGGGTACAGTCTAGATTGTTGCAGCCAAGTTGGAAATCAATACAGAGATTCCTCAGAAGACTAGGATGAAAAGATCAATCTACACCAGCTATTTGACTCCTGCATATTGTTTTACAAAATTGAAAATTTCCTGTGACAGTGATATATGTGCACTCATGTTTATAGCAGCTCAATTTGCAATACCTAAATATTGGAAATAATTAAAATGCCCATCAAGCACAGAGTAGATGAAAAAGATGTGGTAATTTTTTGCAATGTAATATTACTCAGCTCTGAAAAAGTATGAACATAGGGAACTTTATGCACAGAATGATGTCAAAGCAATACAAATCTATTTAGTATTAAGTCTCTCAGAAACAAAGAAAAACTGCCTGTGTATGAAAAGCTACTTGGAATTTTAAAAATCATTGATTTATTGATTGATTTAATTTTACTGGGAATTGAACTCTAAAACTCTTATTCAAATATAACTTTTAAAGACAATTAAAACTAGTTGTTCTTTTCTCCTCAAATTTCTATAAAGCATATACAGTGATCTGGGGAGTGGAGGAACAAGTAAGTGTGATAAACTAGAGTTTTAAACACAGTATTTAAATGTAACATTGATATCAAAAGGAAAAGTTGTTGGTAATGTTCTACAGGATTTTAACATGACTTAAAGTTAATTTTTGACAACCACAACCTAATGATGTTCACAGATCCAATCCTTACACACTCCTAGTAGTGATGAAGCAAAATTGTTACTTGGATGAAATAGTTCCATGAAAAAAAATGCATCATGAACTCATAATGTGTATTACATCTATATGTGTAGTTATTACTATTGAAAATTAATTTCATTTCTATAATTATTGGCTATTAGTTTGGCCTTCACAGTGAAATTTCTTCTCATATCCTACTTGTATATTAGTGTTAGTGACTCTCATAGGTCATATATTTGTGCAAATAATTTCTATAAGTGCAGTTTTAATTTGTTTATGGTCACTTTTCCTATATGTATGCTTTTAAGTATCAGTTAAATCAGCCTTCCAGTATTCCATATCATGCTTTCTAGTTTCATATCTCTTACACTTCCTTTGAGAGCTGTTATAAGATGATATTTCTAATCAAGCCCTTACATTACTACATATTTGCTTTTTGCTTGGTGATTAACAATGCAACACAATTATTACCAAAGTAAATAATTAATTGTTAGACACCATTTATGAAATGAATAGACTATGGATACTGATGTGGCTTTTTCATACAATATAGTACCCCTGTGTCATGAAGAAGAATATAGATGACATCGATCTAGTTAAATGTGAACACCTTGAGACAGTAATCTTAAGAGAAACCAATGAGACACACAGGCATAAATATCACATTTTTTCTCTAGTGTGAAAAACTGAAAGTGAAAAATAAGGAAAAATTATATAATAGATATTGGGAAATAGGAAGAAATTTTTCCAGTGAGAAGGGAAACATGGGAGGAGAAGAGGGAAAAGCAGGGAGAAATAAGAAAGTGAGAAAAAAGGACAAATGAAAATACAGCTTTTGTATATAAAAAGAGTAAGAGCATTGAAGGGGAAGGGAGAGAATTGAGGGAAAACAAGGATGAAGATACATCATCACATATGAAATCCCTATGATAAATGTAATCATGATGTACATCTAATCTCACACTACAACCACAGAATCAAGTATATGTGACATCACCATGTTGCCCTATGAACCTTGAAATATTTACGAAACAAAAATGTTAAATGAGTGTTATGAGACCACAATCAGGCATTGCATCCCTACCAATATATGTAGGGGACAATATACATATGATAGGTAGAAAAAGGTGCTTAAATGATGTCCAAATTCCAGTCTCTAAACCTATTAATACATCAAAACTTAATTTGCAGATGCAAGTACGAATTTTGAGATGCAAAAATTATCCTTGGTTTTCCAATGTAATTATCAGGATTATTATAAATGGAGAGCAAAAGGGTCAGAATCAGCAAAAAAATGAAGATGAAACAAAAGTTAGGATATACTTTGAATATGAATGAATGTGGAAATAATTAGGAAGTATCTTCTCCTCTAGAGTATCCCAAGGAAATACAACTTGAATTTAGCCCTGCTGAAGTCATTTCAACTTTTAATCTCCATAACTGTAAATTACAAATATGAGTTCTTTTAAATCTTTAAGTTTGTAGACTTGTGTTGCAGTAGCATTTGAAAGCTAAACTACTTTTCCTTGGTTTTTATCCTTACATCGTGCCATGTCCTTCCCTCGCACTGACACTTCATCTTCCTCCTATAGAGAACTTTACAACTACACGTGATCTTATTTCAACACCATTAACTTAATCATAGCCTGGCTTCCCATTTTCTGTGGAAAATAACATATTTATACATTCTGTGGATTATGACATTGGATATATTAGGGGACACGAGAGGAAGAGGAGATTCTCTGTCAATGCAAGAAATCTTCTTTAAATAGAAAATTTTCCTAAATATTTTTTCAAAGTCAATTCTCAAGCAGGGCACTGTGGTACATGCCTGGAATTCCAGCTCTCTGGAAGACAGTAACAAGTTTAGCTCGACCTGGTTAAACTTAGTAAAAATCAATTCTAAGACTCCTCTCTTTCATTGTGAAAAGATACACACTAGATCATTTCTAGATGCTAATAAAATTTTAAAATATGAATTTGGCTATGGTATCACTCAGAGTTTACTACAGAAACAGACATAACACAAGATATAAAAAATGTATAAGAAATTACAAGATCAGCTTACAACTGTCAGCCACCAGCTTGATGAAGGAATGTGGGAGGGTGTCTGCTCCCTGGAGCTTACTGCAGGGTTCCATGCAAGTCTGTATCAAGAGGCTGATGGATCTGCAAAGAAACACTGAAGAGTCCATGTTGAAGGCTGAAGAGTCTACGACAAGCCCGAAGAGTCCCAGGTGGAAGCCTAACTGACTGTGACAGAAGACAGGAGACAATGCCCAAGCTGAAGGTGAAGACTGGAGCTCCTGGGAAGAACCAAAGTCAGTCCTTCCTCATTTGCCTTTCATTGTATGCAAGCTACTCCTCTGGGGTGGGATTGTCCTTGACACCCCAGGATGTAGAGCTGCTCAGTCACTTAGTTAAGCTTCCAGACTGCTCAAGTTGACACAATGTGTAAACCATAACAGCTATTTTGGTTCAACATCTATGATCCTAATGTGAAAAATTAACATGAGTTATACACTTTCTAAAGTAAATAAAACAATGGACTAAAGATCATCAGACTAAACACAAGAAATAGGGAAACAAAAGACATAACAGTGTCCACTAAAGAAAAATTAGAGAAATTTCTTTCATAGTAGTGATGTTAAGCTAAATATGTTAATCTCAGTTTCAAATATAATACAATGCACAAACATATTTAGTCAGTGATGCTAAAATGGTAATGCAATAGAATCTTCCTGAAAATACTTAAATTTTCTTTTATCAAAAATAATAGATTATACTGTGGACTACAGCAGATCTGATAAACATAACAGTGATATTTGGAAGTAAACACTGGGAATTAACTAAAGTCTGGATTATGGATCAGCTAACTTCCTTCCCACCTCTCTCCAGGCCCCAAAACACAACACTTGGAAAGCAGACATCTAACAATTCACCAAAAACTTCACAGGGTTTTCTCTAGCAATGTTCTGAAAGTTTGATCACTGGATCAGAATCATAACTTGTGATCTTGTCGAACCAAGAACTAGAACCTAATTGTTGGGGTCAAATTTGTAATAAAAACTATTGTTTAAAAAACCATGAAGTGTGGGGATTTAGCTCAGTGGCATAAGCACCTACTCAGCAAGCATGCAGTCACAAGTTTGATCCCTGGTACCAAAAAATAAAATAAAATAAAATAAAATAAAATAAAATAAATCCATGTGTGTGTGTGCGTGTGTGTTTAAGAAAGAGAGACAGAGAAAGACAGAGAGAGACAGAGTGAGACACAGGCAGAGAATGAGAGATCACCTCACTGTACACAAAATTGAAATGCATGAGCTAAAATACATCAAATGATTTGAAAAGTTTTCAATATTTGACATTGAGTCTCATCTCATGTTAAGATCTACTCCCCATTCTACAACCTTTCAGTTGTGAATAGAGCCTTAACATTTGTGTTAATTCTGTTTCAATATTTTTCAAAAATCAGTTATTGGGTCAAAACTGTTGCATTTTATACTTCTGTTCATAAATGCCAAGTTTCTCTTCCAAGAAGTTAACCAAATTTAACATGCTTATAAAAATGTTTAAGAGTTTTTTTCATTTAACCAACATTGTCCTACCAGAAGACAGCATATTGTTAGAAAAAATCATGTTGGTGCTACCACATAAGGATTTAATGGATGGAAGACAGTAAAAGTAACAGATTTTCATTAGAATATAGAAGAATATTTTAATAAATACTATATATCCATACTCACTTTTTTATTTCAAACTTGTTTTTTCATTATATTTCCTATTTTGTCTTTCATTCTCACTTCTACTGTTTCTTTCCAATTGTGGTTCCTTTATAGTAATGTCTAATAAACTTTATATGTTCATAACAAGAGAAATATGTTAGTGTTCTTTCCATATGTCATGTAAGGTGATTCTTTCAGTTACTTTCTCATTGCTGGGACAAATATAGCCACAAGTTAAAGTAGGAAATTTTATTTTACCACCTAGTTTGTACAGGTTTCAATCAGTAGTCTGTTGACCCCAAGGAGAGGGGCGAGGTGGAAAGAGAAAAGGATCATAGCACAGCAAGCAGGAATCAGAGAGCCTGCATTCTCTCCCTTCTACCCCACTGGGATATTACCTTAACATATTTATGAAATGTCTCTCATAATCCTGTAACTTCCCAGATATTAATGGTTAGTACAATACTATAAAAAACTTATATTTAGAGTAAGTCAGTCTGTTAAGTAAATGAAAGTTACAGTAATATGTTGCTATATAAAAATGATGAGTTCAACAAATGAAGGATTAAAATTAGAAAAACATTCCATATGCTGTTGTCACACTGGCAGGTCAAGTTTGACCATTAAGATGGCCTAATACTATTATGTTTCACTAAATCTGTGTTGTCCTGCTTTCAAGCTTTACTTGCTTTGTAGTCTAGTCTAACACTTCTTGCTATGGTTGTGCTGCTTGTTTGAACAAAACAAAGCAAACAAAATATTATTTTAGAAAAGATAGCAATCAATTGAAACAACAGCTGAGTATTTTAAGGAGAATATAAAACTACTTAAATGAAAGAAACTGTTCATCTGTTTTCTCTGAAAATTGTGTCTCTGTGCATGGGCGTATTACACACCTAAAACAAAGCAACAAAAGGAAATAAATGATAAAAATCCACCAGACCAAAAAAGAAGACATAGAGAAGGGTGCAGAAAAAAATTTCCAATGACTATAGAAAATAATTACTTAAGGTTAATGTTTTACTATTGACATGTTTATATTGAAACATTTGAATTTATACACGAGACTATGAAAAGCACAACTAAGAACATTTATCAAAATAATAAATTTCAAACCTTAAAGCACGTCAGCTTATATCAGATAAAATAAGACAAGATAATTTCATTGAATGATTAATATCTATTGATGGCTACAAAATGGAGGAATTACATGACATAATTCTAGACATCACCAGTTCTAAAATTTTAAAGATATTTGGAAGTTCTTTAGTAAAAAGTTTTTGACCTAAAGTCAAAATTATTTCACATTTCCCTAGATTACCATATTTACAGATGTATTTAAACAGACATCATTTATCATCCATTACCAGGCTGCATGGTCATTCAGTGTTGGATTTTCAGAAATATCCTCAGAAAATATCATCAGTCCCAAATGTTCCCACTTGTTATTAGAGCTAACCAGTGGTGAAATTCTTACACAAATTTCACCACTGAAATGAAAGAAGTTCAATACATTGTGTTACCAGTAGGTTAGAATATGAAATTTTGTTTTATTTTTAAACTTTATTTAGGTGAAGCCAATATTTTGTCAATTTTTGTCATATTAAAAGACTCAAATCCAGGGCTGGGAATTTAGCTCAGTGGCTTAAGCACCTGCCTTGCAAGCGCAAGGTTGTGAGTTCAATTCCGGGTACCAAAAAAAATAAAAAGACTCAAACCATTAACATACAGCCATAACACTGATTTATTGGATATTAGCTATTCACATGCTTGAAATTTTGTAAAAATATCTTTGGTAATGAAATAATAAGCAGTCATTTTAGAAAACAAACTAAAACAGAAATGTTTATTTTCTTAGAATAATAAAATACTATCTGGAAAAGCTGCCACAAAGATTCTTATTGATATACAAGGAAAGATTGCATATACTTTTTCTAATGCATTATGAAAGTTTTTTTTATACTAGGAATCTAGGTCACAACATTATGCATGCCAGGCAGGTACTTGTGCCACTGAGCTAAATCCCCAAAAGATTTTTCTAATGAGAAAGAAGATAACCTAATGGTTCAAGCAAAGTTCAAATTATTATTTTTAACATATGTTTTCACCAAATCAAGTTTAGGGTTTTGATTTATGTACACAATTTTCCTGTCACTTAGTGCCTGGTATTTATTTCTGACAACATCAAACTTATCCTACAAACAGTAAGATGTGGAGGATAGCTCGCATTCACAGGTCACTTTAGAGCTCATGAAGGGAAGAGAGAAAAGGACAATTTCTCCTTTGATACTGTCATTTCCTCCCAGCTTGGCAGCCATTCTAGCCAGACATAAGTTGAATAAATGAGAGGCAATAGTAAGCCAACCTAGGACACATTCTCTACAAATTCTTTCTTAAAGAAGTTAAGGCTGGATTTCAGTGCAAGTGACTATGTGACAATGTTCTGAAAGAAAAAAAAACAAATGATCAAGTAGAATTATAAACTACATGCAGCTTCTATTTGTAAACCTCTACCAATATGTTTCTTCTCTAAGTGCAGATAAGTTCCCAAATTCAATCAAAAACTAATTGTAAATAACTAACATTAATTGATCTCCAAATCTGAGCACTTCCACAAGTATTAGCTAAACATCTATTAGTTATAGATGGTTCATTTATGAGGCAAGCTAATCACTCACATGTGTAAATATCACACTGTCTCTCTATTATAAAAAATATTAAGGACGAAGTAATAAGATCTGAAACATATATCACATATTGTAAAAATGAATGGGAAAAAAGTTGCTGTAAGGTGTATAACAATTTTTAAGGGAAAATAAAGGGTTGCACACAATTCAGGTCCACAAAATGGCTGCCACCTGGCAAGCCTAAGCAAGTAGCTTTATTTGAGACACAGAACAAAGAAACTCAAATTGCGCATGCTCAGATCATATAACTTTTTTACTTCTTGACCTTACATGACCTCAGGTTTTAACTTAGGGTGGACGTAATGATTCAAGGCCTGCA
This sequence comes from Hydrochoerus hydrochaeris, assembly GCA_004027455.1. Classification (NCBI taxonomy): domain Eukaryota; kingdom Metazoa; phylum Chordata; class Mammalia; order Rodentia; family Hydrochaeridae; genus Hydrochoerus; species Hydrochoerus hydrochaeris. The sequence goes on from PVLA01016817.1 coordinate 13,510, forward strand.
AGTTTCCCATAAGGTTTATGATTGGATCTGTCTTGGACAAAATAGATTCAATATGGCTTCTCTACACTAACATACCTTTGCTTCTCTGACCTGTGTTTTCATGCAGCATTACAATAAACAATATTTAGTTCATCTGAAATACCCATGTTCTAAAATTCTTTTGATTTTAATTTCACAAAGAAAAATTTTCCCTACCTATAGCCACTAGGAAACTTGGTTATAAGAAGCACAAACAATTCCCATTTAACTTAAGTGAAATGGAAGTTCCTTCAGGGAAATTTCACAGAAATGGAATCACTGAGTATAGTATGTTGGATCCCTCAGAGAAATATGAAGGCAAATATTAGCCAGGAGAGGTAGCACTAAGAAATATGGAGTTCAAATGTGTTAATTTTCTAGACGCTGCTGTCAAACTACTTTAGCTTTAAATTGTATTGTCATTATTTTCAATTATATTTAGATTCAATCATCTAAATATAATTGACATCAATTTGGTCAGTGTTTCAACTCATTATAGATTTTTGCATAGCAGTATGCTTAAAAACTCCCTGAAAATAATGTGGAATGAGGCAAGATGATGATGAAGGCAAGATGAGGAACGATGAAGGACTCAGCCACAAGCCAGCTACTGTGCAGATTGTTGTATAAATGGCAAAGTATCTGCCCATGTTAACACTTCAAGTCAAATGGAGACTGAAATTTCACAGGCATTTTGAAGATAGTGCTATCTTGAACAGGAATGATTAAGTGAAAAAAGAAAAGCAATGTGCATTGGAATAGTAAGTAAATTTGTCAATTTAGGTAAAAATATTTTCAGACTTCTGCTTCCAATAATCAGATTTCCCTGGAGAGGTTAATTGGCCATAAAGTTGAAATGTTATGCAAATATCAGAATTGTTTCACTTGTTGCAGAAGGATGAATTGCTTTAAAATAATGCACATGATGTAAAACATCTGTGACCCACAATATCTGGATGCCTAAAGCCAGAGGGTCCTAAGTTTGACCCTGCCTGTGTGATTGAGTAAGATCCAAAAAAAATTTTTAAAAAAACACTGTATCTGCTGGACATTTACCTCAGTGGCACAAATACTTTCCTGGCAAGTGCGAGGTTATGAGTTCAATTCCCATTACCAACAGTAAATAAATAAACACCCAAAGTATCTCTTCACTGCCCTCTCACTCAAATTTCAGTGAAGGTCCTTCATATTGATCTACATCTTCAGATGTCTTTACTTTTTTGTTTCTGATTTTGAAATTATATATTACTAAAATACCCAGGCAGGGATCATATTTGCAATCCTCCTCCTTGAGATTTCCAGACCCTAGGATCATGGAAGTTTTCCATCATGTGCACTTTTTCAAAAATTTCAATCGACTTCAGTCAGTGAAATAATTGGATTGCTTAAATACAAAATCCAAACACACTTTTAAAACACAGAAAAGAGATTTATTTAGTCTAGTAGGTGTATGGCATAAAACAAATTTTACTTTTCAGGTGTTATAGGTTCAACTTTGATTTCATTTCATGTAATAAGTGTCATTTCCCTTATTCTGGAATTTTACTTTTAAGATTTGCCTTGTTCATCATGGATACAACTTATGCAAAAAAGTTACAATTGATATTTTACAAAGTCAGTAAAAGTAAGTTTCATTATATCCTGCAAAAATTATTAACCATTTACTGATGTTAGTACAGATAATATCTTACAGGCAAATGGTACAAAGGGATATTTTTTGTGTACTTCCTGAAAACCAGTTATAAAGTCAATGGATAAAACAATGTAAGAGATCTTACTGACATAAAGGAAATAAAGCAGGAAAAGTGGCAAATGTTCTAGAAAGTAGGTCTCTCAAATGGCATTCATGTCGATTAAGCACAAAGTTACTTTCTGTCTAAATGTTTCTATGGAAGGTGTGTATGAAGAATACATTAAAAGTCAGCATCCTTGGGCTGGTGTAAGTGATGATGTTTGTAAAAGGATTTTAGGCATTTGAATTTCAGCAGCTTAAATTATTTCATCTACTGAATGTTCAGAATCCTGGCAAGTCTTTACCAGGACCGTCAACTTCAGTTGAGCTTTAGCTCATGGCAATTCTAGCAAATAATAATGAGATGAAGCAAGTGTCAAACATATTATTGGCTAAATGTTTTCAATTAAATCAAGAAAATCAAAAAACAAATTGCTGTGCTACCAACAACAGTTAAATATTGTAAAAATTTTAGTTTTATACTGTTTGGGTCTTTTTAATTATTGTACAATGGTAGGACAAGCAGACATCCTAAAATTCAGTCCAGCAGCTACCAAAGAGCAGGGTGACTTCCTTTTGCCTAAGGCTCTTCAGTGGCTCTGGCAACCACTGCTGCAGGGCAGCGGCCTAATAATAGTTCAGCTTCTTTGGTACAATGAGAAGGGATTGGCTATTGTATGCTCAGTAGCAAGTACTAAATCAGCTCCATTTCTTTAAGTTGTTAAGATACTGTGCTCAGGGCTCATCTATGCAAAGGAATGTGTAACACAGACCAGGTGACAGGAAAGCAACAACAACAGAACAAAAGGGGGCTGATAATTTAGGGTCTTACTATTGAAAGCCTGGAAAACTGATTTAAGGGCCTTCACCTGAATCTTGAGACATGCTTGCCAGTGGGTATTTCAGGCCTGTAATGAAGTGGCAATGAGGATAATGCTGACCAGAAGTTCAGGCTAGGAAATCTAACAGTGAATGTGCTCTCACCTCAGGCACCTGCATCTCCTAGGCTTCGTTATTCTATTTTTTATCACTCTTAGGATAATGGAATATCTAATAGTCTCTGTCATTCTGAATAGCCCTTAAAGGTGCAAAAATCTGAAGCCTTTGGATTGCAGCTACAGAGAGCTCTATGAAGAATCCACTAATAGAAATTCTACAAGAAGTTAATTGGTGCCTCAAGTGTCTTTCCTAGCACTTAAGATATGTGAGCACAGGCAAGATGATTGAAACTGGGAGTTGTAAAATGGGAGTTATGAATCAATTGGATGATTAGGAGAGCTGATGTTTAAAGTCATATAGAATTTTAAGGGCATGTAATCTGGGAGAGATTCTCTCAACAACAGAGAAGCAAAGCAAAAGAATGAGCAGAAAGAAATACGAACAAGGTAGAAGGAAGTCCTCAAACAGTAAGGGGGGAAAAAGCAGACTAAAGTCAAACTGTATGATTTGGTATTGGCCCAGAGCCTATCCTACTTAATTAGACCATCATGGATAGCCAGCAATATGAAACAAAACTACCAGAAATGACAGTGATGGAGTGTTTTAAACGGTTTCTCCTTGATCTTTAATTGCAAGTACACCAGAACATATCCATAAATGAAATGCATAAATTTATTTATGATAGAATATATCTCTGAAAGCATTTTGACCATAAAAACACAATTAGAAAAGCCCATTGGTGAAACATCCATACCAAATATTTTCTAGATTACTAACTAGAAAATTTTTACTAAATAAATTCAGTTTTCTGAGTTCCTAAGCATCACTATAAATCCTAAAATGAGCACTGGAATCACTTATTAAACTTATACTTAATTAGTATGTACAAGTCAAACATTTGTTGTTGAAATCACAGATGATACAACATTGAACAAACGAATCTGGTCTGCAGTGGTGATCTTACTCTAGTTTTTCAAGAATCAATAAATTTAAGATACAGAAATGAAGTAACTGTATAATTAGTTGCATGTGTGGCTCTGAAGCTGGGAAACTGGTTGGCATAGTGCTGTGTTTCACAGACTCTAACATCTTCACCCAGACAGGGTCTTGCTACCATGGATAATTCTTCCCAATATGTATGGTAACATCCCTGATCTCTCTACTCACTACATGCAAAAGCCCCCTCCTCTATGACAACAGAAATGTCCCAGATATGACCCAATATTCCCGGTTGAAAATTCCTCAACTTTAAGCTAGTCTTTGTAAAAAGGTGACACATAGTTATGCTATTATGTGCTAGATGTTGATACACATAAACTTTGAGGATGTACTCTTCCCTCAAACAATTGCAATCTAATGGAGAAAATATGTAAGGAAGTCATAATATAATAAATGCTATAGAAATACAGATAAACCTCCTGGCCCACCACATGAACTCAGATTCAGGATTTTTGTGTAAAATTCCTGGCTAGACATGTATTAGCTGAGGGATCTTTGGCAAATGACTGAACTACTCCCTGACTCCGTTTTATCTTTAGTAAAATGAGACTAAAGACCCTATTGTATGAGAAGTGAGGCCACCTCTTTCTAACTTTTTTATTTTATTAAATTTATTGGTGCATTTTAGATATATATGATCACATTCATCATAAGGAAATTGTACCTGTACATGATACAAATTGTTTCTTTTCCCTTTTTCCCTATCCTCCATTCAAAACCTCTTCGTATTTAAAAAGTTTTGTTACCAAATTTCCTTTTTTCCTATGTTTTTTCCTTTCCTTATTTTAGCACTTTCCTCTCCCTAGTAAGGACATTTAAATACGTTTATTAGGTAACATGAGATTTATACGAGACAAACACCTGAAACGACCTCTGTAATAAACAGGATGGAAATGACAGAATGTAGTCTAAATGTTTTTTCCACACTTGACAAGTTCGTAAATATTTCAAGGTTCATAGGGCAACATGGTGATGTCACATATAATTGATTCTGTGGTTATAGTGTGAGATTAGATGTACATCATGATTACATTTATCATAGGGATTTTATATGCAATGATGTATCTTCATCCTTGTTTTCTCTCAATGCTCTCACTTCCCCTTCAATGCTCTTACCATCTTTATATACTAAAGCTTATTTACATTTGTCCTTCTTTCTCACTTTCTTTCTCCTTTCTCCCTTCTTTTCCCTCTCCACTTTCCATGTTTCTCTTCCCACTTGAATAATTTCTTCCTATTTCCCAATATCTATTATAGAATTTTTCCTTATTTTCACTTTCCGTTTTTCACACTAGAGAAAAAATGTGATATGTAAGCCTGTGTGCCTCATTGGTTTCTCTTATGACTACTGTCTCAAGGTGCTTGCATTTACCTAGATACATGTCATTTATATTCTTTTTCATGACAAAGGTGTACTATGTTGTATGAAAAAGCCACATCAATATCTATAGTCTATTCACTTCATAAATAGTGTCTAATAACTAATTGTTTGCATTGGTAAAAAGTGTGTTGCATTGTTAAGCACCACACAAAAAGCAAATATGTAGAAATGTAAGGCCTTGGTTAGAAATATCATCTTATAGCAGCTATCAAAGGAAATGTAAGAGAAATGAAACTGGAAAACATGAAATGGAATACTGGAAGACTGATTTAACTGATACTTAAAAGCATACATATAGGAAAAGTGACCATAAACAAATTAAAACTGCACTTACAGAAATTATTTGCACAATATGTGACCTATGAGAGTTACTAATACTGATATACAAGGAGCATACGAGAAGAAATTCCACTATGAAGGGCAAAATAAAAGCCTATAATTATAGAAATGAAATTACTTTTCAATAGTAATAATTTCACATGTAACTGTAATACACATTATGAGTTCATGATGTATTTTCTCATGGAACTATTTCAGAAATGTAACAATTTTGCTTCATCACTACTATGAGTGTGTAAGGATTGGATCTGTGAACATCATTAGGTTGTGGTTGTCAAAAATTAACTTTAAGTCATGTTAAAAATCCTGCAGAACATTACCATCAAGTTCAAGATACTAGGAATGTGTTACTAAGTGAACACTTAGCTGGATAAGGAGGCTTCCCTGGGCAGGAGGTTTATATCCCATGGTAAAATGTCTAGAGAATAGAAAGCTAAGTAAGGTAGGTGTCAGAACTGTGTCAAGTTGGAGATTATGCTGAATCTGACAGCCCTGGCACTTTGGGAGAAGAGATAGTTGGTTAGGAT
>PVLA01016818.1:0-19450 GCA_004027455.1 Hydrochoerus hydrochaeris
ATATTACTCAGTGATTTCAGAAGACTTGCAAGTGTTCCCAAACAATATTTCTTACATGTTGCCTTGGAGGAGATAGATTTCTTCTATGTAGTTCTAACAGAGGTCCCTGCATTCAAATGCTCTTCAGGTAACTCTACAATTCCCCAGCCAAGGATGAATCCCTTTCACCACTATTTTTAAAAATATATTCTTTCCATCCACTTCATTGCCACCAATCATTACCTCCCCAGGAGCCTCCCTTAAGTCCTCTTCTAGACTTGCTGATACTGTGAACAAACTCACCTACATCTTTAAGCTGTACTGAATATAACTTGTTCAGTTTACTCACTATGCTGAAACCCAGCTTTCTTCTGAAGGCATGGACTTTCCAAATTTTTCCTGTCAGAAGTGGTATCCTTGCCTCTCACTGCTCTTCAATACGGCTTCCCTTTGCAAACTGATCAGCAGTATTGTCTCTCTCATTCGTCAGCATCCAGGCTTGGTTCTTTCTTGTAGAATGTATCACTAAACTTTAAATCTCACCACAAATATTCAATCTTTTTCTCTCCATTTCATTTCATCCTCCAGAACTATACACATCTCTACCACACTGCAGGGTCTTATCAGTACCTCACTCCCGTGATGAGTTTGCGAGTTTACCAGGCCATTTCTCCTTTTTCTCATCCCTTCTGATTCTCTTTTCCCACCATCACTTTCAGCTTTTTCCTGATTTTCAACATTACAGTCACACGCACTAGGACAACCCAGTTTCTTCCTCATTTGATTTAGAATCTAGAATTAAATTTTCTAACAATAATCATATTAGCACTTTTGAATCTCTTATATTTGGTCTTCAGAAGTCCCACCTTGTGAAACCTGAACTTTTATTCCATCATTTATTTTTTACAAACAATAACCAAATTGTGTATTTGAATAATTGTTATATATATTTTCCTTAGTCTACTTTATGTCTAATTCTGATTTTCTTTGATTAGTTAATTTTGCTTTATTTTTAGTTTTTGGGTAGCCTAATATGCCACCAGGCTTTTATCGAATAAAAGCCTACTCAGTAGCATGTTTTTATCTGTGCTGAGACACAGATCTCAGAAATGAATTAGGAGTTCAAATTGGTTCCCTTTAACAAACATTTATTAAGCACAACTATACTAGGTAGAAAGGTTATGTTAACGAATAATCCTTTAGGGAGGTCACAGCATCTGGAGAATACTAACACATAGGGCAACACTTTCAATACAGTGAGCAAACACAAGGGGAGATATACATCAGCATATGAGTACAGAGGGACACGTTAGAGGGATCTTGAAAGGCAGGAAAGGCAGGGAATACTCGCAAAGGTAGAGAGAGTTATGAGTTAAAAGAAGAAGTTGGTATAGCAAGCTGTGAATAAGAAAACGAAAGCAGCTACATAGGTGAATGGAGTAGGGTGACCAGATGCTCAAAACTATTTTGAACATCTATTCCCACTATAATAACTAGAAGCTCCCTCATTTACTCTCAATAGGTCCTCTTTCAACAATATGTTAAGTCACTTTAAAAGTGATTTAACTTCAAGGGAAAAAGCTGAAGGAAAGGAATTTGGGGATGTTACTCCAGATCTTCCTGAAGTCTCTGGAAATCACTGAAGGTTTCAAGTGGGCATTACAAAGTTATGTTTCAGCCTTTTCCAGGCTTCTCTAGTGGCCACATGAGCAATGAGTTCAAGTGAAAATAAAATTAGAGGAAGAAAAACAAGTTAGGAAACTACAATGGCTCAGTGAGTGCTGATGCCGATATGATTACTGCAGTTAAACAAAATGGAGAAGAATGGTAGATAAAAAGGGAAAGACTTGAGAAATATTCAGAATACCAGCTCAGCACAGCTTTGTGATTCCTTGGATGCATAACTCAACTGTACTGTGGAAATACTGTACTGGGGAGCATGAGGTCAGGGAAGTGGCATGAATTTAGATTATGACGGGTTGAAGATGCTAATAAGAATGTCAAATGGAATCCACAGCATAAAGTCTACATTTTAAGGGATAAATTTATCAATAGAGATAAAACCAGAAGATATAGGAACATGTTTGTTCTGGCAAAAGTTCTGAACTTACTAGCAGCTTCCTGGAATTTTTAAAATGCCTTTGGAGACCCAGAGAAGTTGTTTTGTTCTATTGCCCCTTCTGTCTCCTTTCATTAATGTCACCCTCTAAGCAATAACCTCCCAAAGGGCTCAGGCTGAGCTTGCTTTGCTGCTACATCGCTAACGTCTCAGGAGATACTACTTTTAGAAGAGAGCAATCACTCAATAAATGCTTATTAAAGTAAAAGGACCTTAACAAAACACACATATTATTAATGGATGGATGAAGTTTATGCAGAATGCCAGGGCTCAGCAAAATGCCTATGCGCATATGTTCTGTTAATCTTTAAGTCCTTCGAGACTGTAAATCAAAGCAAAGAGAAAGAGATGAGGCATTTATGACAAGATTTGCCCAGGTGAAACACTCAGTTGCCTGAAAGAATCAGCTTCACTTCTAGTAAGGTCAGGTCTGTCTTAAACAGTGTGGCTCACATTCAGAAAGCTGTAAACATAGTGCCTGAGCATTATGAGATTCTTCCATATACTTATACCCAATCAAAACTGGAATGAAGGCATAAATACAGCCATACATTACTTGGGAACAAAATAACTAAGACATGGATAATTATTTGAATTCCATTAGGAAAGCATCACTATTTTTCATTTAGATAACTTCTTTTATCCTAAGGGTAGCTTTTTTTCTTTTTGTCCTTGTAAAACCCTCCCTAGATTATACAATTGTTTTTTCTTTGTATTGACATAAAAACTAAAATATGCAGAAGTTCCAGCAGGAAGAAGCAGCTAATATCCAATTCTACACTATTCCTGATACTACATCATAACACTTTGATGGCATGGAAGTATTTCATAGCAGATTAAAAGTTCCTACTTTTATTGCATTGGAAGAGTCGATTGCACTTTTTATTAACATTTAAATGTGATGTAAATTATATATTAGGAGTAAAAAATCAAGAAAGATGGTTATAACTTCAAGTAAATAACCAGGAAGTATGGTTTAGAGAGGCGTTGCTGTGGAAGACTCCTCAGCTAGATACCATTCAGGGTAGCAGGGGTAAGGTTAGGCAATGCTCCCAAATGTTATTTTATGCTCTGGCACTCTTACGTCATTTTTGGGGACATGACAAAATGGTGCATGTGTAACAAGCAGATCACTCCACTTAAATCCTTAAAACTTTTACTTTTAAGGAAAAGGCAATGAAAACAACAAAATAACTCCATGCAAACAATGAAGATCCAGATGAAGTTTCATTCAGTGATATCGTTCCTATTGGTACATGTCAAAGGTTCCCACAAAACCCAAGACAGTGCAGGACAGAGGTGGTGCAGTCTACCCAGAGATATCAGCAGATACGAAGCATGTAGTCTAAAGGACTGAGGTACTATGATCCGCTCTGACTATAAACAACTGTAGAACAGAATTGAATGCACACAAGGATTATTTCAAGTACAATGAACTTGAAATTTTATTTCCTTGTACTTGAAAACCTGAGAATATATGTTTTCCTCACTATGTTACAGTGTTTTTCAAGTATGTTCTCATCTTTCCTCATGACCTCTCAGTGAGCCAGAGCAGCACTGTGGACCTGGTATGGAGGTATAAGCCCTCCAGAAATGGAAGAGTACTTATTGTTTTGAAAGGAAGACATGCCTCCTCTAGCTCAGCACTGTCTAGAGCAGTATGAGATGAAGGATAAGACATGATAATGCAGGACATGCCCTACCACCATGATGTACTATAATGTCATTTAAAAAGGATCTGGAGATCTAAAACAACATGGCCAGGTCACTGAACACAATTCTCTAGATCTTAGAGTGTAAGACCTGCTCTGAGAAATGTAGCATCTCATGATTTTGTCATTGTGTGAACATCATAGAACATTGTATTTATTTATTTACTTATTGTCTTTTTGAGACAGGGTCTCACTATGCAGTTCAGGTTGGTGTTGGGCTCTTTTTGTAGCCCAGGTTGGTCTTGAACTTGCAACCATCCTCCCACCTCTCACAGAGTGTACTTATACAAGCTAAGGCAGCCACAGAGCCACTAGATAATGCAATCTCATGATGCAGCCATCATCACACATTCACTAACCAAAATGTCATTTGGTAGCACATGACTGTGTTACATATCTATTATGACTCTGTGTTTCTATTTCCCTTCAAATATTGGGAAATTTTTAAGGCAAGGATAAAATCCATTTTTAAATATTGGGTCTGAGATGAGTTGGGAAATGAATGAAATATTGAGATAAACATGTAAAAAATACGAAATCAATAATTCGTGTGCTAGATGCAGAGGGTACTAGTTTTGACACTGGGCCATGAGAGAAAGAATAACATAGAACCTCTGTAAGCACTAATGCTGGTCACTGGTTCCTCATTTTGCTTAAGAAAATTATATACCATGTTATTTCATGATATAATTGCACTAAATATTATATATATATATATATATATATATATATATATATATATATACCACAATCTGTTTGCATTTGTTAGTAAGAAATAGTATATTATTTAAAGCCAACTAGACTCTTTGTATTTGTATAACTGAGATTCAAAGAGAAAACCCAGCAGCTAAATTTGATTAAAAAGTTGAATTTTATTGCATAGCCAACCAATTCAATCACATGCTTTGTGAAAGTGAAACTATTTCTCATTCCTGGAAACACTGCTTCTATAGCATTGCTCTCTGTTCTTACAGGCACTGGCTCTGTAACAGCAAGTCTGCCTTTCATTTTTTAATGTTTGATTGCTTCCAGCTTTTAAGCCTCTTCCCTCTCTTTTGCCTAATGCTTCTCATCTGGGCAAACGGAAGGTCCAGGTATTCTCTCGTGTGCTGCTGGGAGAGTCATACCACAGGAGCCCTCTGCCCTTATAGATTCTAATCTTAGCCCCATTCTCTAAAAACCAGAAAACCCTAAGTCAGTTGTGTTTTGCTGCCCCATCAAAACATTTCAGAACTTGGCAGGCCTGACCTATTCCTCTCCATCCTCACCTCTATATATTAACTTCATAAGTAATGAGTATTTTCATACCCTCTCGGTGTATCTGGGAGGGGACACACATTTGTCTTACACCCAAGCTAAGTTTTGGATGGAGGATCATCTGAATGAACACACTGACCCCAACAATCCAGTCTCCTAAACGCAGGCTATTTGTTTCTACTCTTGTTCTATGTCCTGAAGAGGGGAAACAAAAAGCTGAAATATGGGTTTCCAGGTCACATATGAAACCTACCCCAAGGTAACTGCAGCTTTAATAGGGCGAGGACAACTTGACGAGAGTATGAAGCGATATTTTTATGAGAAGTTGAATATGCCTACTTGCCTAATTCTGAGTTAGCTCTGGCATCAACAATCTTCCAAGAATATGTTCAAACAGCATTCTTAGCAGAGGGCGCTGAGAAGAGCTCGAAATTACTCTTTTTACATCTACATTTGATTGGCTTCTTGCAATACATTAATATTAGAGTATGTGGCACCAGTTCCAAAATATTAAGAGACTTAACACCAGGGAAAAGTAGGTTTTTGACATTAAAACAGCAGGTTCTTAAAAAGAAAGATGCCAACTGAAGGCATATACATAACACAATAGCTATTTAAAATACAGTTCAGAATTTATTACATGGTAAGCACTGTCCCAAGTATTTCACAAACATTGCATTTATTATTATAAAAGATTACAGATTATATATTATTGATATTTTACTGATAAAAAGCAAAAAAAGTCAGAGATAAAACTTTTTAGATTACTTGTTTTTAATTAAAACCTTATGTTTGTAGATATTTCTGTGATACAATCTGGTCATTCAATACATGTACATACAGTGTGTAATGATTATAAATTAGAATTTTCCTCTCTTCAAAACATTATCAGATCTAGGTATTGGGTACGTCAGACTCTTTTTTCCTAGCTCAAACTTACCCTTATTCAAAGTCTATACTCTGATTCAATGGTCACAAACCTATACTGTTAAGGCTACAAAATTCTTGCTTCCTGATATTGTTTGAAGCATAACAGGCCTTTGTGAAGCTAATCAGCTGGTGAGCCTAGGAAATGATTTTTTTTCTACTGGAATGTAGAGAGACAAGGTCTGTCCTGGTTGATTGAACAGATGAAATACATAACACCACTGTATGGTGCATTTTATTCATTTTCCTGTATTTCCCTGAAGAAAAGTACTCTATGAATATAGATGTAGCAGAACTTGTAACAACAATATTTATAATTTTGCCAAGGGTTAATTAGTGAACTTTGTTAAAGCAAATGTTCTGGGAACAATGAGGTAGTAGAGATGTGGAGGTCATGTTTTTGACCTCAAACTGCTTATACCAGAAAAGAGCATGTGATGACTCAGAAGTTTATCTAGTTTGAATCAATAGTTCATTATACTAACATAAATGATTTTATATGTTATGAATATAAGTATTTAGAGGTACTAGCTTTTAATCCTTTATTTTTAGAGCAACACTGATTCACAGTAAAATGAAGAAGGTACATAGATTTTCCAGATATAATGTGCTTGGTTTTGATTATTAAATTTAATATTTCTTTTCTCCTGAGTATCTAAACTGATTTGCCATCTTTATCCTGTGGGAAAATAGAAATGGTTCCATTTAATATAGCCTATCATTTAAGAAACAGTCGTTTTAAAGCTAAGGATGTAGAGTCAACAGGCATAAAATTTACATGGAGGACAGCAGGGGGAGCTCAAAGACAGGATGGATAGATTAAAGACTGGCTTCAGGAGGGTTCCATTAATTTAATACACCTCTGAAGAGACAAAAAGCGTCAGAAAAGAAGTGAACAATATAAACATATGATTTTATTTTTTGCAAATATACCATCAAGAAAAGCAGACAGACACTAAAGAACATTTTATCCTTTGTGAGTGATACGAATGTGGTACTTAGAGTCTGGGTTGCGTTATTCTGGTGGCAGTGTCTAGGCAGGGACACAAAACAATGCTGTGCTTCTGAATGTAGCTTCTGGTTACATGAGTATGTTTTCTTAGCAGAAAATTACCATGTCACATATTTAGGATTTTTTGCTTTTCTCTATTTTGATAGAACTCCAAAAAAATCTAATCTAAAAATTACACTGCATGATTGTTTTAAAGCACTAAATATATTTTGTTTCTTAAAGTTAAGACAGTATTATTTTGTAGGGATAAAGTATTAGAGATTGTTTTTTTCCTAGAGACATCTGCCAACTTCTGAGTGCCAGGGGAAAGAATAAAATCAAGGAGCCCAAACAGAGAAGCAACTCATATTGAAGCAAAGTTTCATACTAAAAAGTTTCATACTAACAGAAAGTTTCATACTAAAAAGTCAATAACCACCTTGGGTTCACTGTAAAATCATTCACATAGAACAAGATTTGCCTTGGTTCCATATATCATACTAAATAAAAAATTGTCTTAAAAATTTATCATCACAAGTACATATTCATGCATTCATATGAGATTCTGTACTTGCGGAGCCTAAATACTGAACATTTAATTTATAGTAGATCCCCAGTTGCCAGATCATATAGTTATCTAATTATTTGTAAATTGTCTCTGGAAAAATATACATACAAGTAATTTCCACAGATAAAATACTAAGAAACATGAGCTCACACATATAGCAAAAAGATCATAAAATGTAAATTTTCATGAAAGATATTCAATAGAAATAATAAACTGTAGAAGTTGACAAAAAGAATTACAGATGTTGAAATTATCAAATGGCTAGAATTCAACAATATTTAATCTATTTAAAGATTAACAGGTGAATAAAAAATAGGACAAAGTAAAAATTTAGAGGTATGATCTACTTGAAAAAGTACAGAAACAGGAAACAAATGCAAAAGTCATTTTCTATATATATGAAGAAAATGGAAAAATGCAATTTATCTGGAGAAAGTATGCAGGTTTCTGTGAAAACTATGCACTTAAATTAGGCAGGAGGAAGTCCAGCGAAAAGTACGCGCCACCGATCCCGTGCCGTGACAGGACATCTGAAAACGTACTCTTCTCCCTATTATTTCAGCCTTTTTTTTTTCAGTTTTACTATGAAACATAAAGCTAAGTCCTAAACAATTACAGTAAGATTTAGTTACAAGAAAATACAGACGTATTTGTGATGGAAGACAACATAAAACAAGATTAAAAACTAACTTAGAAAGTAGGTCATTCAAATAAACAGAATCATTGCAGTTACAAAATGACAAAAGACAGAATTTATCCTAAAAAGTTTAAAAGATGAAATAAACTTCTAACATGTTTCTAAAGCTAACATTCTAATACTAATGAATGATGAAAAGAGATTCAACACTAAAAGTGCAGAGATTTTTGTAATCAAATCAGAATATAATGCACCAATTATAATGATATATAGGAATGAAGATTACATCAGAAAATTGAAATGTGTTTAAAGAATAATGTGAGTTTAAAAATGTACTATAAAAATTTATGTGACTATCACCATAGCTACATGACATAGGTATACTAATAACATTTAGAAAGAAAAGAAATAAATACTGTTTATTAGGGTATAATTACCATTAATCATTTTTTAAAAATGTGTAGTACATAGGGTGACTAGTAAAAATTTTAAGGTCTTACTTGATTGTATTGACTAGCATGCACAGTGATAATATAATAGACCTTTAATGTGATTTTGTGAATTAATAGGAAAACGTAAACCTCTGAAAGGAAATCTGAAAGTACAATGATTATGTTAGTTTCCAATTTCACTTAAGTATGAAAATGAATAGTAATTTTCAAAACATGTAGCTGAACACAGATTACTAGGAAGTAACTGATGTGGATTATACATGAACAAAGAGTGTTCAATAAATTCAGTTTCATAGATGACATAATGACAGACTAGGTTACAGCCACTTGAAGATTGACTTTAGAAACTGTCCTACATGATATTCACATTAACAATACAGAAACTTCGAATTTTTCCTCTGTGGACTCAGCACGCTATGAGACATTTCCAATCATTACTTAATGTGGCAATCTGAGGTCTGAATTAGATTCAAAAATGCAAGGAAGTTTGGTGTTTTAGATTATAAACATAACATAAGATGGGTGTGAATGACTAAACTCATATATATCCAAACTTGACTTCTAGCTTGGATGCTCTAGTATGTAAAGTCATATAAATTATCTGAAACTTTAACGACTCAGTGGTAAGAAATCAAAATACTAAGCTTTAGTGGAAATTTGATCCCTCTCTCTCATCCTGTGTGAAAATCAACTAAAAATGGATCAAAAATTAAAAGACAGACCTAAATTCTAAAAGTGCTGAAAGGAAACACAAGGGAAATGCATCAAAACATGGTAGAGGCAGGGATTTTTTTGTATGGAACTCTAAAACCACGGGAAATGAAAGGAAAACTGACAAATGGGATTAAGTCAAAGTCTAACTTTCTGCACAGCAAAGGGGGGTTGGTGGTGGAAGGAAGGTGGAAAATCGAGATTAAATATGATCAATGCATGTTGCCAGCATATATGGAAAAAAATCACCCCAAAGCCCATTAATATGTACAGTCAATACTTTTTAAAAATAAAGGACTGGGGATTTAGCTCAGCGGCATAAGTGCCTGCCTGGCAAGCACAAGGCCATGAGTTCTATTTCTGGTACCAAAAAATGAAAAATAAATAAGAACAGCAGATTACAAAATGTTTATCTTCAGAGTTTCTATGCATATACTGACCACCAACCCTTTTTTAGAACATGTGACTATTATCTCTGGGAAGGAGATGGTTTGAATGACTGCTGAGTGCCCCTGACACACACTCTGCCTGTTCAATTGAGGCTGCATTCTATTAGACTCACAGCACTCATGGATAATGCACAGTCACTTATTTATCAACACACTCTTGTCTGCTGAGTCTCAGGACTGTGCATATCTCATAATCTAAAAAGATGTGCTCAAGAAAGCTCCTACATGTCAGTGAGTGCTATTTTTCAAGCAAATCTAATTAAAAAGATGAGTAGATGAAAGAACAAAAGATAAAGGTTTTGAAGTATCTCTTCAATTTTACTGCAAGAACTTTAACTCCACTGAACTGATAACAACCAAAATGCTAGACACACAGAGGCAGGCCTCATCTTCAGTAAAGGGCTTAACATTGAATTTCCCACTTCAAAGGGACAGAAGTGGAAAAGGTAATATTCACTTGGAAATCAGTTGATGTAAGTTAGATCAAGGAACATTTGTTTAAAAGAAATTAGGTTAATGTTCAACACCAAAGAGGGATATTTTCTCTAATAAAAATCTTATTATTGTAGAATAACAGTACCACTGGATGTACAAGCATAAAGCAGTATTCTACTTAGAAAGAAATTAGATGATGTCCAGTTTAAAAAAAATGTCAAAATAGAAATTCAGACATCATATTTGATTTTGCAACTTAGATTGTTTTTCTTATTAATGTTCAACAATACTATAGGTAGTTTCCAAAGCATAAATGTGTTTTTTGAAAAAAAAAAAGGTAAGTATGAAGGGCAAAATATTCATCTTAAATAATAAATTCATCTAGATTGGTTACCTATGCCTGTATTTTTTTAGTAATCATTGACTGAACTGTTGGTATAGCTGTTTACTTCATTTACTTGTTATTAAATGCATTTAATATGATTGTTTTATTTTCTTGACTACATATTTCCTTTCAAAATTTTTGACAGGATTATACTCAAAAGAATAATCAAAGTTTGGAAGTATTTTGCAAATCCATACCATATTAATATGGAATTAAAAATGAACTCAGGAATATTATTGACAAAAATAGTTTAGTATATCATTGAGATACTGAATTTCTTGATTTCCTAGGAAAATAACAGATAATATTGTCTACATATCCATAGTACAGTGAGAAAATATTGTGTAAAACCCTTTAAAATCAGAGCCAGTGAGAAGGTAAGAGACTGTGCAGTTCTATCTTTTTTCATGGATAAGAAAAATTGAATCTTTAAGACAGTAAATGATTCATACAGTTCATACACATCACGACCAGGGTAATGTCCCCTGCATTTTCCTCTGTATTGTCACATGTCTGTAGCAAAGCAAAAATTCCTTGAGTTAGTAAACTAGAGAGTCTTCTACTGAAAGACACTGCTCCGATGTTTCAACAAATATGGAAAAATTTAGGAAACATATGAAGAGGAAGTGGTGTGAAGAGAACAGCTCACTGAATGGTCACAAAATAAAAACATCTCAACATGTACTACAAGATTTTACAAAAGACAGTGTCAGTACTTTCCATTTGCCAGAAGTTAGCTATGAAGAGGTGAGGTGAAGACTCTGTAAGAGAGACTGAGATTCAGCTGTAAAGGGAAACTCAAGCTAAAACTCAGTGCACTAGACATACACAGTTTCCAGAAAGTTTATGAAACAAGGATGTACATCTGCCTACTATTTAATTACACTGATGAATTCATCAAAAGATCTATTATATGTTAAATGAAATCACTGGGTAAATCAAGCTTTTGGCACAGGCTCTTAAATCATAAAACGAGGAAAGCATTTATATTTTTTCAATCCAGAATCGAGAGTCTACCAGCTCCTCCTACAGGAGATGGAAACTTTCAGGAGTTTCCAACAACACTAGTTTTGCTGGTAGCTAGAGAAACATTATTTTTACCCCATCAAGAAGTTTCTAGTGGCATTGAAAACAGTGTCTAAAGTTGAATTTCTCAGTTGAATTAAAGATTGACTTGGTAGCTATGGACTAAACAACTTTTAAAAAACTTCTTTTAACTGTTCAGTAGACACTAACTTTATCATTTACTAGCTCTGTGACTATTGGCATGTTATGCTGTCTTTATACATCTCAATTGCTTCATCAGCAAAATGCTGATAGTAATATGTATCTCAAGATATAAAAAACGAATGAAAGGTAAACAATTTGGGTAAAGGGTAAGCACCAGGGCAAGGAGTGTCGTTTGGTTGTAGAGCATTTGCCAGCATGTGTGAGGTTCTTGATTAAATACTTGGCACTGGAGATAAAAAAGAGGAATAAGAACAAAAAGCTAGAGATATAATCCATTTTATAATGATACTCATCAAGTGTTCAAGACTAAGGCAGAATTTTTATAAAAGAGACATGAAATACTAATAATTATATTTTTAACGTTCAAACAACTAATTATCAAGATAACTAAAATGAGCAATCAAAATAAGGATCATTTTATAATCACTTGATTAAAAATAATTGCCTGACAAAGCATCAATTAAGAGACCTTTTTACAAACTACGTATGTTCATAAGTCCCATTTTGTCCAACATTCACTGAGAAAAACTAAAACTTACACACATACACACATTGCCATAAAAAATTCCTATGTAAATTCTTCCTGTAAAACATTAAATTCTTTTGCAATGTTTGAACTTAAAGGTTACTAGGAAGTGAGAAAAGTTACTGACATTCTTGGTTTAATACAATTAATTTTGTTTACAAAGAAAAGAATCAAGACTGGTAACAAGATTGTCCTACTTTAGTACATATTTCATGAACTAAAATGGTATAGAAAATGTATTTCACTTCCATTTCACCAGCTTTAACACTTTACAAAATGCATGCCACACTCTTTAAAAGTCATTTGTGTGTGTTTATGTGTATATAAAAGAATATTATAATTTTTAAAGTAGCTTACAGTAAGTGTGATAATTAAAGAGACCATCACAGAGGCAAAACAATACTGAGGGTCACATGATTTACAGTCACCTTTCAAACTTGTTTTATGCCCTGGGAATCTTCTGCTATTGCTGTGTCTACTGAGACCACAGCTTCCTGAGGTACAGGTGACAACAAGGGTAAACACCCAGGAGGCTGCCACTTCCTCGTTGTGTGCATTTAGGCAACAGAGCTTCACTGAGCTTTGGTTTCCTCACAAGCAAAATGAGCTCAGAGGAGCGCTGACTTCATAAGCCTCCAGCAATCACATGAGTGAAAATACCGGAGGCGGAGGCGCAGAGCAGTGCCTGCTTCCCAGCAAGAGGTCTGCAAGCGTTAGCCACCGTCATTCCCACCGTTCAGTGCGACGATAGACCAAGCTGCAGAAAATAGCGCGATGATCATTTCACACAATCTGAGTAGTTTGTTTATTCTTGATAGAATTTTATATCTCTAAGGTTTTTAGTAAAAATAAAATGTTAACACCATTGATAATAGTAAAACGGAAACAAAGATCTCTAACAATCAGGATATCTAAATGCATTACATGAAGAAAAAATAGTTAAAGACATGTAATATTTGTTGTTTCCCAATTCCATTAAAATGCACTTGAATAATATTTTTATGAATGGCTCATTGTTCTGGTCAGTATTTTTTTTTTTTCTGGTCAGTATTTTTTTTCCTGGTTAGTATTTTTAATAGGTTTATAGCATTCAAATTCGATGGGTTAGACTTTGGCTCTATTAATGCAAGATTTTGCCCGAGTGATTAATTTTCTACTACCGGATTGAATAAATCTACATAATATTTTTATTAGTGACAGAATAGCGATCCTAGTTTTGTGAAACAAAATGGTTTGTTCACTACCATCTTTCTTTGGTTAAGAAAGTACAATAATAAAGCTTCTTTGGGTATTTTTGTTGTTGGAATACTCTTTAACCCTATCTTTTATTCTTTAGAAAAGTCAAGATGAAAACAATGAATGCACATTATGTAATCTCTTTTATGTCAGTACTGGAGTTTGCATTGTGATGATTGCCTAGCAGGAGGGGGACCAGGACATGACTGCTCATATTCAGGGACTCATGTATCAGTTTAAGAAGAAAGACTTCAGACATCAGTGAACACCACCAAGAAGTTTCAGGTCAGCCTATGATAGCATACAGGAGCCCAGTGAAAAGTAACAAAAAAGAAGTGAAAAAGGGCAATAGTCATGGAATATTTCACAACTGAAGTGAGAATTGCAATGAACCTTGAAAAAAAGAGTAGAATTTTTTAAATCAGCTATATCCAGTTCAGGAATTAGACTCCTAGCTTCATAATTTTGCCACTTCCATATTTCTGCTTCATGATTTCTGTTGTGTCTGAGTTCCCTCCATACTGCTATTTATTTAAAAATTCTAAAATCAATTACCTTTAAAAACCAAAACACCTCTGTCTAAAGAAGCTTTATAGCATTATTATACTGCAGATGAAAAGCTAGTACCACTGCCATAAAAAAAACATGGAGAAATGCATCTGAAAATAAGTAAAATGTAAACAGAAAAATCTTATCAATTTCTGTTGATTGCTTTCTCAAGACTCTAGGCTAAAGGGCAGTCTCATCTTTGTTTAAAATAGCCTCATAAGGATTAAGAAGTGTAGAGATTAGTAACACTACCAGAAGGTTTTTCTCACCCTTTCTTCACTCTACATTCTTCCTCCTTTCCAATTTTCCATTCCTCTTTCTCACATTCCTGCTCCTCTGTTCTCTTTTCTTTTTTTCCTGCTTCCTTCTCTTTTTTCCCCAAAGTATTTATTGAGCATCTGTTATATGCCATACACTACTCTAGGTACAGAGGATGCCACAATGAAGAAATAAATAATGCTTTGGCCCTCATAGATCTTTTATTCCTGTTGGAGAAAATGGTCAATAAACAAAACAAAACAAAAAAGAGAGAGAGAGAGAAAATGTAATAGGTCACAGGTGCTAGGCAAAAGTACAGCTGGGAGTGTCTTGGTGGGAGCAAAAACGCAGGCAGGAAGGATTACTGATTATCCTAATGAGAGCAATCTGCAGTGCAAAAGGGAAGCAGCCATGCAAATATTTGGAAGAGAAGCTCTCCATGTTTTAGGAACAGCAAGCTCAAAAGCTGTGTGTTCAAGAAAGAACAAAGAAAATACAGGAAAGTGTGAGCAGGTGAGGGGTCAGCACCAAATCATTGGAATGAGGTCAGGGGATTGGAAATGAGAACACGGTGGAAGACACAGCAGGCACCTCAGCTTCAGTGAGATGGAGTCATTGACTGGCTTTGAGCAGGGAACAAAGAAAGCGACTTAACTGCTGCATTTTACAATAAGAAAATCATTTCTATTTTTATTGGTATGCTTGTAATACATAATAATTACATTCAGGTTGGGGAACTGGTGCACGTACATATAGTCTTTTAATCACCCTCACTTCCTCTTCCCCTCTGAGCCCCTCCCTCTTGCATCTTTGCAAAGCGTACCTGTTTCTTTCCTTTGCTATCTCTTTCATTTTTCTCTTTAAATATTTTATATTTTGGCTTTCTCGCAGAGAAACTACGTTATATTTAAGCTGATCTATATGCTTTATTTCACTTAGCACAGTGGTCTCAGGATGCACCCATTTGCCTAAAAGCGAGTCAAATACTCTGCCATGAGGAGAGCAGGCTGGAGGAGGTATGAATATGCAGCAAAGACACACACGAAGAAGCCAGTCATGAGAGCACTGCAGTAATCCAAGAGACGCGGGGAACCACTTAGTCCTAGTGGAGGTGCTGTTGGTAGAAATCCATACTGAGTTTTCTGAGCAAAGTGCACAAGTTTATCCCATCCCATGCTCTCTCATGACCTACAATATCACTATTTGAGTACTCATATTTAGGGTTCAGTATTGGGGCTGTTTATGGGGCTGTTGTCCCTGCCTCACAATTGTTGACAGTGACCAGCATCCGACCCTTATTTATCTATAATCTTTAGTGTTGGCCACAGTGCCTGGAAAAATGCTTAAAAGGTCCTGGAACCGAATTTCAAAGAGTGAAACAATGAAAAGCACACAGAGGCAAGAAGGCTCATGGTATTTGGGTCAAGAAGATCCATGTAGGAAGAACAAAAAGAGATGGGCACTAGGAAAAGTGCTTCTCAAGGAAACTGAGGCTCCCATCAGAATGTGTTTCACATGACCAGAGGAAAACTAAGAGGCAAATAGAAGGGAAGGAAATGTAAGATGATAGGAAAGATGCCAAATTTCGAATGGAAGGAAATGTAAGATGATAGGAAAGACGCCAAATTTCGAATGTCATTGTTCAGACAAAACCAGTGTGGGCTGAGTTATAAAGAGGCTCAGAGTTTGCTGTAAAAGTTTCATTTTTAAATCATCAAAGCTTAAGTCCCTAACTCTTAACCTCTCATTCATTGACTGATGTCAATATTTTATTATTTTGCAACCTTTAAGGGATTTAGAAAACCTCTTCATAACCTATCAATTATGCATGTGTATTGAGAACTCCTATTTTATTTATTTATTTATTTATTTGTTTGTTTATTTATTTTTTGGTACCAGGGATCGAACCCATGACCTTGTGCTTGCAAAGCAGGCACTTATGCCACTGAGCTAAATCCCCATCCTGAGAACTCCTGTTTTATATACTGGCATGGAGTCATTTCTTTGGATGCACACCCACAAAAAAACTTCCATTTCCAACTTTAATTTGTATTTTGACATTTATCTTATAGGAAAATTCTTTTTAAAAATTATCTCAATTATACAAATTTATGGGTACAGTATGATAATTTGGCCTGGGTATACAATGCATGACAATAAAATCAGGGTAGTTAACACGAGGAAACTTTATACTCCTGAGATGAAAATACATGCTGTCTTCATGAGGGAGTACCGTGATTAAATAGGTAAATTAAAAAGGAATAATGGAAAACATGACAGAGCAAATCTCCACTGAAACATGTTACTAATAGGAAGCTAAGGCCAAAGTGAGACAGCAAGAGGATGCTGCGTGGCTGTGAATGGGAAGGGGGATGGTGGCAAGTCGGGAGGCCGCATGGCTGCTGGGAACTGAAGATGTCACCTTTCTGCACACATGTATTCCCAGGTTGATCAGCGAGACCTGGGGATCAAACAGCCAAATTGGAATAAAAGTGCAGAAATAGGGCCCTCGCCAGAAACACAGGAATGCCTCTGGAATGGTAGGAGACAGAGATGACAGTCTTTTATTTTTATTTGTATTTTGGTGTTGGGGATCAGCCTCAGGATTCCCTAACCTCTCAACAATCTTTCTGCTGGGATAAGACAGAACATGGGTTTCCAAATCATGGTCATCTCATCTCTTGCCATTGTTCATAGTCATGGCTTCCTAATTGCCTGCACATCTACTTGTCCTTGGTGCTCTATTACTAGACACTCAAAGCTACCCTTGGTTTAAAAAAAAAAATTCTAGATTATCTAGTTCTGCTCCATTTCTTCATACTCTTTTCTCATTTTCAAACAACCCAAATTAGAGAATTTTAGAGTTAGGTTTTGTTGTTGTTGTTGTTCATATAGAATATTGATCCCAGGGGCACTATAATGCTGAGCTACATCCCCAGTCTTTATTTCATTTTCATTTTTATTTTTTTCTAAGTTTCCCTCAAACTTGTGATCCTCCTGTTTCAGCCTCTTGAGTATCTGGATCACAGGCAGGCACCTTGGTTTCCAGAGGCATTCCTGTGTTTCTGGCAAGGGCCCTATTTCTGGACTTTTATTCCAATTTGGCTGTTTGATCCCTAGGTCTCGTGATCAACCCGGGAATGCACGTGTGCAGAAAGGTGACATCTTCAGTTCCCAGCAGCCATGTGGCCTCCTGACTTGCCACGATCCCCCTTCCCATTCACAGCCACACAGCACCCTCTTGCTGTCTTACTTTGGCCTTAGCTTCCTATTAGTAACATGTTTCAGTGGAGATTTGCTCTGTCCTGTTTCCTATTATTCCTTTTTAATTTACCTTTTTAATTCTTAAAAAGCTATCTGTTCTAATGCCAATTTAGAACCTTCTCTTGTTTGATCCTGAGACACTTTCCTTTGTTATCATAGTTGATGTACTTATAATTCTACATTTGCCTTCCCCAGCATATAGTAAAGTGTTTGGGCCACAGTAAGCCCTTAAATATTTGTTAAATGTTGACTATTGATGAACATGAAGATATAAAAGACAGTAGCTGATCACTGAGAATTGAGACTATTAAGAGTTTCTACATAAATGTACTAATTACACTAGATGAGGAGCAGCTGTCTCTCAGATACATTCAATAGAGCCCTTGAATAAGAACAAACCTTCATTCAGAGTAAAAGAAAAAGAAATTTAAGTTAAAAATTATTCTACAGTATTATACAATCTCTTTCATTCACAAATTTAAAACGCAATACAATTTAATGAAAATACAGTTCACACAAAGCATTTGAGCTTCAATTTGGATCCCGAGAGAAAAAAAAATTAAAATTTACTTGAAGTACACAACTAAAAGACTAACATTTAAATATTTGTTCTTGAACTAAGGATAACTATGTAGAAATACGAGAGAAATTAAATTTTAAAAGGTGTTTATTTGAGGTGTGGTTTTTATGCAAGACCTGTGAATCATGTAAATACTCATATATGAATGTTTGTGGTACCAGAGTACGCCTTATTCTCTCATAAATGCAAGACTTAGAGACAGTTGCCAGCCACAAATGAACAGTTTTGCTGTGCACTGTTTGATACACATGGCAATGGAGTGGCACGAGAGGGCGATTTCCTCAGTCCTGGGTTACTTCTGGGTGTGTGTCAGCTGTTTAGCTGTACATTAACCAATTCATTTAGGCCACCAAGGTAACCCTTAATAACCCAAAGCTATAATCTGAGAAAACCATTTGATTTCCCAGAGAGCTGGAAAAATCACCAGCAATTTTTATTATTTGCTTTTATTAAAGTGTGAGTTCTGGGCAAGAAATCTTGTGAAGTTCTTTATGTCACTTCTCATTAACATGATATAGGATGTGATTCTGAAATGTCTTTCACGTTCACAGCGTTGCATATGGGGAACTTGCTGAGTGCAGTAGAGCAGGGGGCTGTACTGCTATAGGGAAGTGTGTCAGGAAACTTGAGCAAGACTTGTCCCTCAAAGGGACAGAAAAGGTTAGGAGAGGAACAACAGTGCCTTTTCAAGGTGCACAGGGATAGCTCTTAAAAAAAAATTTAACCTGAGAATAGAATATCTCCTATCATTGTTGATATGGAGATCTATGAAGATTTATTTGTAGGGTTAATGCAGTCTCTTCCTAGTTAGCTTATAAACTAGTGAGTACTACATGCGAATTCTCAAAACTAGGAAGTTGATTTTTGAAATGTATGTCAACCTAAACCATTGCCAGTGGCTGTTGATCTGTTTCCTTTCACTTCTCTTTTGGTCACACTTTATTTAAATATTTTGTTTACACACACCTGTCCCTCATTTCCATCTTTTTTTTTTTTTTTCAGTGAAAAGATGCAAGTCAAGGAACACCTGCAAAAGCAGAAGGCTTGTTCCCATATAACTTTAAAATCCACACTAGAGTTTGTGCCTGAAGATTAAAGATATTTTGTGAATGTTTCCAGATAATCTAACACCTATTTATACATTTCTCAAATGCCAATTTTGAATCACGAAAACAGTCATAAGAT
>PVLA01016819.1:0-19401 GCA_004027455.1 Hydrochoerus hydrochaeris
TATAGGACCCTTAGGATTTGTTCATTTTTCTTTATTCCTTTTGTTGCTCAGACTGGGTTATTTCATTTTTCTGAAAATTTCACTAGTTCTAGTGCTCAAATCTGTGGTTGAACTTTGATAGTGAATTTTTCATTTCAACTATTATGCTTTTAAGCTCCAGAAATAAAACTTTTTTCTTTTGTGAGTATTTTTACTTTTTTGTACATCATCTCTGGTTTCATTTAGTTGTTTGTCAGTTTGCTTCAGTGTTTTGAGCATTTTAATGAGGGTGGATTTAAAATCTTTGGTTAGTCTATCCAATGTCTAGGATGTTCAAAAATATTTTACGTAAATTTCATTTTTTTGTGAGTGGGTAATACTTTATTATTTCTTTTTATTCTCTATTTTTTTCTTGAAACCAGGGCATTGGGTGTATTGTAAATTTGAGTCTCCTCACAATGCAAATATTATTTTCCTTTCCATAGCATTTTGTTGACGCAGGGATCAAAGTTATGCCTTAATTTTCTGGAGTGATGGGTTCTTTCTCTTCTCATTTTTCTCAGGGTCTCATGCTGTGTACTTTCTTACCACATCTCTGGAGGATGTGGCAGATGATTATTACATGGTATATATGAAGGATGGTGCTGAATCATTTACCAAAACATCCAGTGTATGATTGTAAAACTGATGTTAAAAATTTTTTATCTCTAATTTCTGCCTGTTAATTATTGTAGTGTATCTTCTATTATCTTGCATTGGTGTGACAGACTAGGTATGGATATCCTTCTGCTATTGGGCTTCTGCCTCCAACTAATAACTCAAGAACAACATAAGACATATATGTAAAAAGAGTAGGCAACCTATACCATTCTAGGCTGCCCTTCAAAGTGTGCTCTGTGTGAAATTAGGTGTTGCAGAAAACCACTGGGTCTCTGAGAACTTTGTTGTTATGGTACATGTCTAAATGCTCCCCTAAAGCCTCATGCAGTTATAAATGTGGTATTTTCAGAGGTGGCTGGATCTAGAATGTGAGACCCTGGGATTGATTCATGGTGCAATGCTAAGATCAAGAGCTTTAGGATTAAGGGTAAGAATGATTCCTGTTCTGCGTAACCTGGATAAAATATAAGGAATAGAAAGAGCCAGGTTGTCCCTGAATAAAATATAAGGATAGAAAGAGCCATAGTTGTCCCTCTCTTGGTTTTGCTGTCCTCTGCCTGCCATGAACTTTTTTCCCTCTGCAATGCCTGTC
The DNA here is from genome assembly GCA_004027455.1 of Hydrochoerus hydrochaeris. Classification (NCBI taxonomy): domain Eukaryota; kingdom Metazoa; phylum Chordata; class Mammalia; order Rodentia; family Hydrochaeridae; genus Hydrochoerus; species Hydrochoerus hydrochaeris. The sequence goes on from PVLA01016819.1 coordinate 1,232, forward strand.
TGTCATTCCACCCTGCCTTGGAGTCAGCCAATTCTGGACTGGAACTTCTGCAAATTGTGAGTGAAATAAACCTGTTTCCCTTGCAGTTTGTGTGTTGAGTATTTTGTCTTATCCTTGAGAGAAAAGTAATCATGCCAATTGTGTTGGTGGCACAGTACTAGGGTGACTTACTGAGTAATCACTTGCTACTTTATTCTCATTAAGTTATGTATGCTGTATCATTTACCCAGACTTCCAACATGTTACTTTACCCTGTAGCCTGGAACACACAGATGTATTTCCTGACTACCCTAAATTCTCCAAAGCATTGGCTCTCTCATTGAGGCTCCAAGGTGTCTGATTTCTGGCCTCTGGTCTTACATGTTAAGACTCTTGATTTGCAGGTATTTACTCTTAACTACCTATGTACTGATCACAAGTGGTACTTAATATCTTCCAAGAACATAATGGGGACTGGAATTAGTGGGCTCTTTGGTTTAAGTCCTTTCTCTCCAGAAATCTCACTGCTTTTCCAGTCATCACAGAATCAGTGAGACCAAGTTTTTATGTGTCCTTATGTGTTATAATGGGTTAGATGGAGAGGAATTAGTTAGTTGTGAGAGGATTACCATCCTGGGTGCTGTGCAGTGAGTCAGAAGGAAGGAGCTTTATAGTGCAATGAACTGTTAGCTGAGTCATAAAAATGAAGAGGTAGGGTAGAGGCACATCATAGCTATCCTGAAATAATTTGAAACTATTACTTAGTAGCAGAATGTGTGAAACAAATACAATAAAAGGGAAGATAAAGGACATTATTACGAATCCATACCTTACCATGTTTTAAGGCATGCATGGAGGGATTTATTTAGCTTGTCACACTGCAATTTCTACATCCTGCAAAGGACTTATATTTACACATTCTAAAATGAACCCCTCAGAGATATTAAGTGATGTAATCATAATCACATGGTTTTTGAACTCAAAATCACATGATTTTTGAAAGTTTGGATACACAAATACACACAGACACACACACACACACACACACACACACACACACACACACACACGCTTGCCATACTGAAAACTTTCCTCTCTACCACTCTTCGAAGTAGTGAAAACAACACTGGACAGATTTCAGGTCAGCAAAAGAAAGTGATCTCATCATGAGAGCTGTCTTTTGAGTGGTCACTCTAGTAAGCCTAAGTACTTTCTTTCCAGGGAGTTCCTGCAATAGAGGCAGCCAAATATCTTAGTATGCTGGCAGGTTGCAGTGGGTTTTGGGGAAAGATCACTAAGGTCTCATGTAGCTCTGAGTTTATCTGTCAGTTAGAAGAGACACGGTCTGAGGATTTGGAATTCTGGGCTTTGTTTCAGTTTTATGGTTCAGTTTCCTATTTCTGGATTTCGAAGACTCATTTGTCAGAGACACTATAGGCTATATTAAAGGCTTTTTAAATGTTTTTAAGTATAATTTCAGTTAGAATGGGTAATGTGTGTGTCAAGGTATTTTTTGATTGTCTATCTCTAAATGTCTATGTGTCATGCCTCCCTCTAACTTTATATCTGTATTTCTCATATATATTGCCATATCTGGGTGCAATTAAATATGTGGTTTTGTGTATGATGACATATACAGAACACACATGTAGATTTATATTTGTATGTGTTCATGTGTGTTCATGTGCATCATTCTATATGATTTTGCTTGTTTGTACATCTTCATTTTTTCCTTTTCAAGCATAGCCTGGAAGATCTTTTTCTCAGGAGTAATTTTGTCACTCAATTGGAATTTCTGAAGTCAACTGCTTTGCCCTCATTATGAAGATGACCAGGGACATTAAGATATTCTGTTACTAGGTTCTCCATGAACAATAAGAAGCCAGGGTGGCAGGTATGTACAAGAAGATATTGTCCCAATATGAGTTTTGTATTGGAGGTGTGTGAGTATTTTGGATGAGGGATCCTTGTGCACAAGTGTAACTAGACAACACTCTAGTTGGCATAGGCTGACAGGGAATGGCTGCTGGCTATGCTTGAGCCAAGACTGGCCTGAAAACATGGACACTGTGTCAACAGTTTGTCTCATAGTACAAGTGTGGCCTGTATGGTAAGAGCTGTCAGATTCGTGGGTTCACTGTGGGCCTGGAAATGAAACATGTAGCATTAACCATTATGCTTTGTGGGTTAGGGCTCTTGTTTATTTTTCTGGTGCTAGACATAAACAAGAACAGCAAATTCAAAATAATAACAATGTAGGTTTTTAAAACAGGATGAAAGAAATTTGACAATGGTTGTTTTATTGCATATTGTTCTCTTTTTTACAAAGAAAGAAAAAAATTAAAGAAAATAGAAAAACAGAAGGGAAGGGTAGAACTATACCAAATTCAAAGTAAGTTAACATCATAAAATTGCTGGTTGATACTTTACCTGTTGTCTTAAAAAATAGTTGCCCAAGTCACAAAATCAAAGCATAAATAGTGGCTAGACCCTCAAACATTAACAGTGCAAATCCTTCTGTTCAATGTTCCAGCAGAAATTCAGTAATATGGTCATCTATCTTACACAATATACACACCGTTATATTCTTTAGAGCACTTTCTTTCCCTTTCCATATATATATATATATATACATATATATATATATATATATATATATGTATATATATATGATACCTTTTGGATCTCATTATTGTGTTAGTTTTGATTACTTTTTACACTAGAGAGACAATGTGATATTTACTAATGTGAGTCTTATTTATTTCACTAAGGAGTATTTTCCAGTTGCCTCCATTTACCTATAAAGGCCTCAAAATCACTTTTTTTTAAGCAGAGTAGTATTCCATTGTATAAATATACCACATCTTCATCCACTCTGCAGTTGATGGGCATTTTGGTTGTTTCCAAGATTTAGCTATTACAAATTGTGCTGCTATGAACATAGGGGCACATATATCTCTGTGAAATGACCTTTTCAATTTTTCTGGGAAAATACCCAGGAGGGGAATAGCTGGTTTGAACAGAACCTCCAATCCCAGTTTTTTTAGGAATATCCATATTGATTTCCACAGTGGTTGCACCAGTCTGCACTCCCACCAAGAGTAGAGAAGTGTTCCTTATTCCCTGCATCCTCGCCAACTTTTGTTATCAGTTGATTTCTTGATGGCAGCTATTCTTTCTGGAGTGAGATGAAATCATAGTGCTGTTTTAATTTTCAATTCTCAAATGGCTAGTGATGGTGAAAAATTTTTCATATATTTATTTTCCATCTGTATATCTTCATCTGAGAACTGTATGTTCATCTGTGATGCCCATTTTTGGAGAGGCTCTTTGAATTTGGGGAGTTTAATGTTTTTCAACTATTTATATGTTCTGGATATAAGTCCTTCTCTGAGAGATTGTTGGCAAAAATTCTTTGCCATTCTGTAGGTTTTCTTTGCACTGTGTTGGTGATTTCTTTTGAAGTGCAGAAACTTTTTAGTAATATGAGATCCCAGTTGTTAATTCTTTGAAGTATTTCCCATTTTTTTGCATTTTATTCATGAATTTTCTGCTTATCAGTATGTCTCCAAGACTTCTCCCTACCTTGTCTTCCAGTAGTTTTAGTGTTTCTGTTTTAATATTTAGATCCTTGATCCATTTTGACTTTAGTTTTGTGCATGGTGTTAGGCATGGGTCTATTTTCAGTCTTGGGCATGTGGAAAGCCAATTCTTCCAACATCATTTATTAAATAGGCTCTCTGTTTTCCAATAAACATGCTTAGCCCCTTTCAAATATAAGGTGGTTGAGTTTCTTTGTAGTAGTGTTTGTATCTTCTAATCTGTTCCATTGATCCTCTCATCTATTTCTTTGCCAGTACCATGCTGATTTTATCCCTGTGGTTTTTTAGTATAGTTTCAACTCAGCAATTGAGATGCCTCTGCCTTGCCTTTGTTGTGGAGAACTGCTTTTGCTATTCTAGGTTTCTTTGGTTACCAAATGAGTTTCAGGAGTGTTTTCTCTAGATCTGTAAGGTATATTGATAGTATTTTGATTGGGATTGCATTGAATCTGTATAAAAGTTATGGGTATGGCCATTTTCATAATGTTGGTTCTGCCTAACCAAGAGCAAGTATATCTTTCCATTTTCTAATATGCTGTTCAATCTCCTTTTTAAGAGTAGTATAATTTTCAGTGTAAAAGTCTTTTATGTTCTTGGTTAGGTTGATTCCTAAGTATATGATATTTTAGATGCTATTGTGAAAGGTGATATTTCCATAATTTCTCTCTCAGTGAGATTTTGTTTGTGTATAGGAATGCTATTGATTTTTGAGCATTGTCTTTGTATCCAGCTATGCTGCTGAACTTGTTTATTACCTCTAATAATCTTTTAATGGAGTTTTTGTGGTCTTCCATCTACAGTAACATGTCATCTGCAAAAACTAATAATTTAATGTCTTCTTTTCCTATTTTTATTCCTTTTATTTCTATTGTCTGATTGTTCTGGCTAATATTTCTAGAACTGTATTGAATAGGAGTGGTGATAGTGGACATCCTTGTCTTGTTCCTGATTTTAGAGTGAAGGTTTTCAGTTTTTGTCCACTTAGTATAATGTTGGCTATTGGATTGTCATAAGTGGCCTTTATGAGATTGAGATATGTACTGTCTATCCTGAGTTTTCTGTTTTTATCATAACAGGTGTTGAATTTTATCAAAAACTTTTTCTGTGTCTTTTGAGATGATCATGTGATTTTTATTTTTGGATCTGTTAATGTGGTATATTACATTTATTGATTTGCCTGTGTTGTACCATCCCTGAATTCCTAGAATAAATCCCACATGGTCATGGTGTATAATCTTCTTGATGGATGCTGCATTCTATTTTCCCGTATTTATTTGAATCTTTCATCAATGTTCATTAGTGTGATTGGTCTATAGTTCTTCTTTCTGGTTGGGTCTTTCTCTGGTTTTGGTATCAGGGTAGTATTTCCCTCCAAACATGATTTAGAGAGGACTACTTTTCTTCCAGTTTCATTGAAGATTTTAAGGAGTGTTGGCTCTTCTTTTAAATCTCTTATAGAAATTGGCCATGAATCCATCAAGAGCTGGGTTTTTCTTTGTTGGTAAGTTTTTAATCATGTTTTCAATTTCAGCTGATATTGTGTTATTCAAAATTGTTATATCTTCTTGATTGAGCTTTGGTAGTTCATATGTTTCTAGAAATCTGTCCATTTCCTCTGTGTTTTCCACCCCATGTGAGTAGAGATTTTCAAAGTAGGTATTCATGATCTTTTGAATTTCCATGTGGTCTGTAGCAATTTCCCTCTTTTCAGTCCTTATTGCATGGGTTTGAGTTTTTCTTTCTTTTTCTTGATAACATTGGCTAGAGTCTTGTCAATTTTATCTATTCTCTCAAAAAGGAGCTCTTTGATTCATTAATTCTATGTTTCTTTTGGTATAAGTTGCATTAATTTCTGTTCTAATCTTTACAATTTCCTCTCTCCTATGAGCTTTGGGCTTGAATTGCTCTTCCTTTTCTAGAAGCTTGAAATGCAGCATTAGGTTATTTATTTGTGCTCATCCCATTTCTTGATGTGACTATTTATTGCTATATATTTTCCACTTAGGACTGTTTTCATTGTGTCCCATATGGTACGGGATGTTGTGTCTGCATTTTCATTGTAAATGATTAAAAGAGATAAAGAAGGCCACTACATACATGTAAGTGCAAAACTACAAGAGGAAGAACAATTATGAATATATATATGCACCAAATACAGGAGTATCCAACTATATAAGACAAACACTAATGGACATGAAAAACCAAATACAAAAGAAAACAATTGTAATAGGAGACCTTAACATCCCACTGTCACAAAGAGATACATCAAGTAGACCAAAAATCAGCAAAGAAATAACATAACTGAATCACACCTGTGAATGAATGGTCTTAGTGGATGTTGACAGCGTGTTCTTCCTAACCACATCAGAATATACATTTTTCTCAGCTGCATATAGGACATTCTCCAAAATAGACCATATATTAACTCATAAAACATTCTTAAGTAAATACAAAGGGAGTGAAACTATCCCATGCATCACATCTGATCATAGTGAACTAAAACTGGAAATGGCAAAAAACTGCAAAAGCTGGAAATTAAATAACAACCTTCTGAAAAACCAGTGGGTTACAGGTGAAATTAAAGAAGAACCTAATGGTCTTTAACAAATGTAGTAGTATGTGGTATGTGTTTCATGTTTAAATTTACACTCCACCTTGAGATAAAGCATTAAATGTGTCTGTTCTGGTTATGTTTTTTTTTCTTGCTGCATCCCTGCATCTCACAGTAGGATCCACCGAGTACACATTTGGAAACCTGGAGACAGAAGGTCTACACAGTGTTTCCAGTTCCATACTTCCTGTACTAAGTTAAAATATGACAATGCTCATGAACATCTTTAGTATAAAAAACATGAATGTACTTATCCTTAAATAATTTTCATTTATGTTGATTTCTCAGACAGATTCAGGCTAATCTGATTAACCTGGGTGAAGAAACAAGGCATAGAAAAAATGTCATATGGCCATAAGTTTCTGAAGGTGTGGTCACCCACCATGCTTGCTTTTGAACCTCCAGCACCTGGTGCCTGCTACATATCTGTTTGCTGATGAATAACAAATAGGTGCTTTTAGTCCTGCTGCAGACAAATCTTGTAGCTATTCTAAAGGTAGCTATAACCTGGCAACAGTGGTCTTGGAGCAGAGGCTATGTTGCCATTGGTGAAGAAGTGCTGAGGCTTTAGATTGAGTGGTCTGCTCAGTGGATTCTGAGCTCATGAAGGTTGTTGGGCTAGGTATGAGAGTTTTGCTTGCATATCAGTGAGGTGGAACTGAGAGCTCTGGGGAAAGGTGTCGCCTGATTTTTCTCTAAGACTGGTCTGAGACCAGCAAATACTGACTTCCTAGAATACCTCTCAGGAAGTTAAGAGAGAGGAAGAAGACCTACCTGCATAAAAGTCCCTGTTAGTCCATTGGAAAAGTCCCATTAGACAAATATGTGCTCAGAGGGCAGTGTGTGAAGAAAAGAATAGAGGCACTTGCTCGGGTCAAGATCATTTTGAATGTGAAATGCTAGGCAGGGAGATCTTAAAACCAGGTGTGTTCAACCTATCTTCTGAAGGCTATAAATGACTCTCAAAAGCAGCCCCACAAGGGAGACATGAAGAAGGGGGGTCAATAAGTAGCAGAGTGGAGAGCCTCTCTGAGAGAAACACCTCAGACACGAATTTAATACCATGGAGAAGACCAGATGGAGGGAGAGAGATTCTCATGACCCAGGAGGAAACTAAGGAAAAAGAAAAATAAAAAAAAAATGAAAAAAAAGCATGAAGGGAAGGCAGATGCACTCTCACTGGAGCTAGTCCCATGCTCTGCTGGGTGCCCTGGAGTCTGAAGACTCTTGGTCACACTGAAGTTGGGGGTTAGCAAGCCCAAGGACCTCTGTGGGAGAGAGTGTTGCAATGGAGAAGGGAGCCAACATGGAGATCTGCACTGGCCCATGGTGAGTGTTCAGAATTTCATCCTCAAGTGAGAGGAGGGTGACTGGCTGTGTGACATATTGGCATTGAGCAAGATGGGCCTCAACCCAGGACCATAGCAGCTTCAGTTGGCTGCATCTGATGCAGAGCAGATTGGTGGGAACTGCTTGGGTTGGGTCCTGCCATTTCTTGATGTGACTATTTATTGCTATATATTTTCCACTTAGGACTGTTTTCATTGTGTCCCATATGGTACGGGATGTTGTGTCTGCATTTTCATTGTAAATGATTAAAAGAGATAAAGAAGGCCACTACATACTTGTAAGTGGAAAACTACAAGAGGAAGAACAATTATGAATATATATGCACCAAATACAGGAGTATCCAACTATATAAGACAAACACTAATGGACATGAAAAACCAAATACACAAGAAAACAATTGTAATAGGAGACGAGGTTGCCCCTTAAGCTGTCCAGGAACCAGTTCTGTCTTCATGGCACAAACTAATGTGGTGAAGGCCCCTGCTGGTTGACTGGCTCACAGGGGAGAGACCAGCCTGCATTGCCCCTGCTTGTACTCAGTGATCAACAGCAAACTGGGGAGGGCAGCAATCTGTAGCAACCATGCTTCAGAGTAAACATAACCAATACAGAAATGTCCCGGGACCTCCACTATACACTTGTGTGGAAGAAACCAGAAACAAGACAAGAGGAACAGACAAAAGAAATTATTCAACTGCCAACCCAAACAATGTGGGTACAGAAGAGGTAAACACAGAAGAGCTTGAGGGCAGCAAATCTGCAGTATCAGAAACAGCATCAGCTGACATAAAGCAATATCTTCATGACATTATAGAAGAACTCAAAACAGAAATACTAATACAGGTAAAGAAATATATAAGATTAATAAAAGAAATGATAAGCACCTCTTAGGAAGACACAGATGGAAGAATGGAGGAGCACAGAAAAAGGAGGGAAAAGTTTGATGAAGAACACACACACAAAAAAAAACCAACTAGAACACATGAAACAGATTTAAAGAGATTACCAGGAAATTAAAAAGTCCATTGAAAGATGGCAAAACAGCTTGAAAGAAATTAAAAATAGATTATCAAAACTTGAAGACAGGTTTGCAATGTGTGATTATCAAAGGGAAAATCTCTTTAACATAAGAAGGAATCAGGAAGTAACAATACAAATACTTGATGGCAAGAAGATCTATAACTTAAGAATAAAAAATGTGAGTGAATAAACAGGGGTAAATACAAAGGCTATTCACAAAAATAATTAAGGAAAAATTCCCAAGAATAGGCAAAGAAATGATATTCAGATATATGAGGCATACAGAACTCCAGCCAGCTACAACCCAAATAGATATACACCCAGACATATAATAATCAAGATCCCAGAAATTAATCACAAGGAGAGAATGTTAAAAGCTGTCAGAGAAAATAAATAGATCACCTATAAAGGAAAACCCATCAAAATCATGGCAGACTTCTCGACACAAACCATCAAATCAGGAAGAGCCTGGAGCAAAGTATTCCAAGCCCTGAAAGAAAATAACCTCAACACAGATTGATGTATCCTGCAAAACTATCACTAGAAATTAATGGAGAAACAAGATGATTCCATGACAAAGAGGAAGTGGGGGGAGCTTGTGACCACCAATCCAACCCTACGAAAAATACTGAAGGACATTCTAGAAAGAGAGAAAAAAAATCCCCCCAGGGTTTCAGGAACAGTGGCAGAGAGGCCTCAATGAATGGGGCACATGGTGGAATGAAGGAGTAATTAGAGAACCAATGGCAGAAAAATAGCATAGCAGAGATGAGGAGAGAAGGTTGGCTATAATTTGTAAACATTGATGGCCTTGATACACTAACAGAAAGAAGCACAGGTAGAGTAGATCAGGAGGTAGGGTCCATCGAGATGCTCTGTATAGGAAATATAATCAATCTGAAAGAGGGTTTATGGACTGAAAGTCAAAGATGAGAAAACAATGCTCTAAGTGAAAGGGAACCAGAGAGGAATTGGAGTAGCTCGTCCAGTAGCTACCGATAGGTTGGAAAGACATGACACTTTTGTGCAGTGGAGAACTACTCAGCTATAATGAAGGAAAACCTTGAGGCTTTTGTAGGTAAAGGAATACAATTTAAGAACAAGCTCAGGGGTAAAAATGTTCAGAACCACTTAGGTAAGTAGTGGGTTGCCTGCCTAATCTAAAAACTAAAGGAGTTAGTGGGATACAAAATGTACAATGCACTCTGTGAAAGAGAAAGAGAAAGAGGAGGAATTGTCTAAAATCGGAAGGCAGAGGACATTGTTAATCACGTATCAAGATTTAAAAGCCACATTTTTCTCATTGCTCTGTGCAGTTTGGTTATATTCTGTTCCAGTCTGTCTACTTGTACTAGATCTGAGGGCACAGACAGCTATTCCAAAAACAGCAGAATATACTATGGTGACCATCCTTAATTTCTTATTAACTTAATCTGAAGCCTTGTATTACTTACACTGTCTTATTGTGACTGATCTTATTTGAATCTGGTTTGTTAGATCACTGTCTTGTCTTGACTGATTTTATTTGAATCTGTTATGTTTGATAGTATCGAGTCCTAGAGTAAAGGCAACTACTCTGAGGACCATAAAATTCACTATGATACCCATTCTGGTTTGACTATTACTTGCTTTGAAGTCCTATAATGTCTTCAATATTTTGCTTTTATTGATATTGTTCTGTACTGCTATGTTTAATTTACTATACGTGATGATATAGACAGTTCTATTGAAGATAACAAGAGACATCATGGTAACCATTGTAGATCACCTTATATTGTGGTTTCAATCATGTGCTATGTCTATCCTCTTGTTGTGAATCACCCCATTTTGTTTTTTCTCTCATTTGGTTTTGTTCTTTTCAAAATAAAAAAAGAAGTATTCCCACAAGATCATACACTTGTACCATTTTTATGTGATTTTTCGGCAGTATTTTTCATGACTTGACTGCACAGTGCTCTAGCATAGACAGTGTGACAGTGGAGCTCTGTAGGTGGGAGGACAGCACAGTGCTAACTCTTCTCTCTGTGCCCACTGTGTAAACACAGTGCATTTGTGAACAATTATTTACAAGGATGAAGCATAGAGAGTATAAAACTATATCAAAATTTCCCAATGCACATTTTGAGAACTCACTAAAAATTGTAACCACTTTCACTGAACCAGGTATGGATGCTTTAGTTTCACAAAACCAGGCAAAATATGCTATTAGTTTTATGTTTGTGTTTTACTCACTGTAAACCAAAAGATAAACAAAAAGTTTGGAAAAATGTGGTCTAAATGACCCTAATTGTCAAACAGGGTTAGAAAAGAACATGGACTTGAGAGACAGTTTGGGAACCGGGGAAATAAGCAGTGTGTCAGCTTCCTAGCTCTCCTGCATTCCTGGCAGTCCTGACCAGGCGAAATCATGTGCACTTTGCCTGAGCTCTTTGCAGAGGAGACAGAAAAATAAAAGTGAGGTCCTGCTTCATAGAAGAATTTGTAAGTTGTTTTGTTATTTAATCATATATGACTATCAGGTTGTATTAGTTTCTGTCATCATTTCAGGTGGCTGCTTTTGTTTTGTCTCTTACAAGTAGCTTTTGAACACATTTACTTGAGTGACTTCCTTTTCACTTCCTGGCAGGTTACTCACTTTCCCCCTAGTTCACACAATGCTCTCAGAAATATTATTTATATACTTCTGCCAGTCTTTTGAGGATATGCAAATAAAATAGGTTTGCTAGTTTATTGTGTCCTTTCAATTTGGACTTACTGTATATATTTCTCATTGGCATCTAAAATTTGGATAGATGTTTATTCATATGCAGGCTGTACAAAGTACTTGGTTTTCTGATAAATCATTGCCTGCCTATTAAAGTAAAATTATTTTCTTATATTTAGTGATTTTTTTGGGAGAGTGAGGGGATGTAAATAACTGCTTAGTGTTTTTAGCCTTATTTTCCCTAGGACTCCTAAAAATCCTGCCTCACGTTTGTATACTACTGTATTATATGAATACACTATTGCTCCGTCTTCCTAATCTATTATTATTTAAACTATTTCTAATTTCTAATAATTTTGAGTAATATTGAAACTAGGATCTTTGTGCTGAGAGTTCGTGTATGCTGTGTGTAGCTATGTGTGTGAATGTGCACCTGTGCGTGCACTTTCAGTTCTGTTTGCAGGATGTTCTCCCAATAGTAGAATTACTGTACTGTATTGTCAGTCATCACAAATGTAACACCAGAAGACAATGTTGGTAATGAGGGAGATTGCACATGTGTGGGGTCAGGGATTTGGGGGAAATCACTGTATTTACCTCTCCAGTTTGCTATAAACCTAAAATTACTTTTAAAAAACTGAAGAGTTCACAGTAAGCCTAAAAAGGATCTTTAAAACAAACAAAACCCAACCAACCAACCAACCAACCAAAAAAGCAAGCAAGTCAAGCTTTATAGAACAGTTGGTATAATTAAAGTAAGAGCATAAACTAAGAGTAGATGTAAAAGTAATTATGTCAATAACTGTATAAAACATTCAAAATGCCCTAGTAAAAGTCCAAAACAATCAGAGTGGGGATAAAAGCAAAACATAAACACATGTTATGTGTAATACATTGCAAAAGTTAAAAGGAGAATGAAAGTAGAAGTATGCACAGTAATCATCAGAAAACCAGTATAGGTGGAAAAGTAGCAGAAAATACTGATTTTTAAGACAATAGCATTGTGAAGGATGTCCTTCTGTGAGGACAATCAGTTTAATTACTTGGGAAGACATAATAATTTTAAATGTGTTTATTGAACATAATTGACAAAATCAAATATACTTCAGTTGCACAGCATCACATTTTGGGATAGCTATACATTGTGAACTATTGCTACAATCAAGCTAAGTAATATACCACTCATTTCACACAGAGCAATTTTTAACTCCTTCTGCTTAAAATAGCACAGTCAACAATACTCTTAACCAAAAAGAAAATGTGTTCAGCATCTCGTTCACAGAGTCATTAAACAGTTAGTGACTACCATTCTCAAAGATGTCATTTTTATGCATTAATGCATTTTTGAAAATAAAACAATTTATCATGTTCCTCTATAGTGTTTTGTAGCCTGATTTTTCACATAGTGCAGTGTACTGGACACATTTTTACCTCAGTAAATTCATGTCAGCATCATAATAACTTAATGACATAATTAACAACTTTTTCCATTGATAATAGTGCCTTAATTACAACTTTCCCTTGCTCGTCTTTATTTCCTCGCTGTGGCAAAATGATAGTCTTCCTTCTACTTTCATGTCACGTTTTAGATTCCACACATTAGGGAAAATATACAATATTTGTCTCTTTGAAATGTATATTTTCACTTAACATGATCACCTTCAGTTTCATCCATTTTTCTGCAAAAAAACATGATTTCATTCCCTTAATGGCAAAATATTATTCCATTGTATGTATACACCACAATCTGTTATTGTGATTATTTTATTTTGAAGAGGGTAAGAGAAAATATAACAAACCAGAACAAATCAGATCAGAAGAAAACAATGTAAGTGACATAGATTTAAATGCAAGACAAGAGGAGATCTACAGTGACTACCATAATGTCTCTTGTTTTCTTCTAAATACTTGTGTATATCTTCACACAATAAATTCATACACAACAAAATAGTATAAAAACTGATCAAAATAGAATAACAAAAGCATTACAGGCCTGCAAAACCAGACAATAGGAAAGTCAACAATGGTGACTGTAATGTTTCTTGTTCTCTTTAAAATAGCTGTCCATCCCTTCATGTAGGCTGAAATTCAATAATACAAAACAGACTAAAACCATTTTGAAGAAAGAATAAAAGCATTACTGGATTTCACAGATGATGATATGGAATCAGCAATGGATATATGTATTTAATGTCTCTTTTTCTTCAAAGCAGTTGTTCATTCCATCACGCATAATATAATTGATTCTCATAAAATGTTTAGGAGAAGCTCTAGGCATGTATAACCCTCTACGTGTATACCTATCCTTTCTATATTAGGGGGAAAAAAAAACAAAACAAGGCAAAACAAAACAGATGGCTAGCAAAACAAGAAACAGAGAAGACAAATAGATAACAATAGCAAAGAGTGCAAAAACAATGACCATATAGGCCTGCAAAACAAGGTGGTAGGAACATAACTAGGGTTGTTACTTTACATAGTGATCTTCACAAGAGTTCCTCATATTAGCAGACACAAACATGCCAAATTGTTCCAATCCTACGAAAGTTAACTGTTCCAATAATTAATAGAATTTTTGGCACAATCACCTTAGCTAGCCTGTGTGTTTATACAAATTTAGATATTTTTCTTTTCCCTTCCTTTTTGTTTTTCCTCCTTTTCTCTGACATATTATTTTTTTCTCCTTTGAGCAGATTCTTACCCTATCACTGTGTTTAATGAGGATTTTGTGTTTTATGTACACTTTCCATTTCTTACATTAGAGAGACAATACAGTATTTACTCATTTGAGTTTGATTTCACATGAGTTTGATCTCAAGTTGAATTCATTTACTTATAAATATCTCAATGTGACCATTCTTTATAGCTGAGTAGTACTCCACTGTATAAAAGTGCCACATCTTTTTTATCCATTCCTCAGCTGATAAGCATTTAGGTTGTTTCCAAGATCTGGCTATTAAATTTTGCTGCTATAAACATGGGTGCACATATATCACTGTGATATGATGTTTTCAGTCCTTCTGGGAATATGCCCAGAAATGGAATAGCTGGGTCAAATGGGACATCCAATCCCAGCTTTTTGAGGAATCTCCAGACTGACATCCACAGTGGTTGCACCAGTCTACACTCCCACCAACAGTGCAGAAGAGTTCATTTTTCCCGACAGCCTCTCCAGTATTTGTTGTTGGTAGTTCTCTTGATCTTGGCCATTCTTTCTGGAGTGAGATGGAATCTCAGTGTGGTTTTAATTTGCACTTCTCTAATGACCAACGATGATGAACATTTTTTCATGTTTTTATTTGCCATTTGTATTTCTTTTCTGAGAACCATGCATTCATCTCAGATGCCCATTTTTGGATTGGGTATTTGAATTTCAGGTGACTGAATTTTTAAACATGCTTTATATGTTCTAGACTGAAGTCCTTTATCTGAGAGACAGTTGATGGGTTTCCTTTTTACTCTGTTGGAGATTTCTTTCAATTATGCACAAACTCTTTAATAAGACAAGAATCCATTTATTGGGAATTATTTTCCATGCAGTTTGATTTTTGTTTATGAATTCTCTACCTACCCTACTACCTACCTCTTCAAGATTTCTACCTACTTTGTCTTCCAGCAGATTTACTATTTAGATCTTTGATCCATTTTGACTTTAGTGTAGTACATGGTAATAGGCATGGGTCTTGTATTAGCTTTCAGAATGTGGAGAGCCAGTTTTTCCACCACCACTTATTAAGGAGACTATCTTCCAGTGAATGAGTTTGGCCCCTTTTCTCAAAGATAAGGTGGCTGAGTGTGTTTGTAGTTGTATTTTCTAGTTTATTCCATTGATGTTAAAGTCTATTTTTATTACAGTACCATGCTGACTTTATTATAGTAGCTTTGTAGTATAAATTCAAGTCAGGAATTGTGATGCCTCCAGCCTAGCCTTTGTTGGTGAGAATTGCCTTTGCTATTCTAGATCTATTCTGTTTCCAGATGAATTTCAGGCATGATTTCTCTATATCTATGAGGTATGCTAGTGGTATTTTGATTGGAATTGCATTAAATCTGTATAACAATTTTGGGAGAATGGCCATTTTCACAATGTTTGTTCTTCCTATCGATGAACAAGGAATTGTCTTTCCATTTTCTGAGGTCCACTTGAATTACTTTTTTAGAGTTATTATAATTTTCCCTGAATAGGTAGATCTTTTACTTCTTTTGTTAGATTGATTCCTAAGTAGTTCACTTTTTGGAAGCTATTGTGAAGGACATGACTGTTCTTATTTCTAAGTGAGTTTGTTGTTTGTGTATATGAATGCTATTGAGTTTTGAGTGTTGACTTTGAATCCAGCTACATTATTGAATTTACCTAGAAGTTTTTTCAATGGAGTTTCAGAGATCTTCTATGTAGAGTATCATGTCATGTGCAAGTAATGATAATTTAACTTCTTTTCCCATCCTTCTTTTATTTCTCTCTTGTCTAATTTCTCTGGCTAGTATTTCCAGTATTATATTGAATAGGAGTGGGGTCATGGATATGTTTGTATTGTTCATGATTTTAGAGTAAAGGCTGTCAGTTTTTGGCCATTAAATATGATCCTGGCTGTTGGATTGTCATAGAAGGCTTGTATCAGATTGAGGTAAAGACCATCTATTCCACTTTTCTGTAAGTTTCTTATCATGAATGAGTGTTGGACCTTATCAAAAGCTTTTTCTGAATCTATAGAAATGATCATCTGTTTCTTATTTTTGGCTCTATTGACATGGTGGATTACATAATTGATTTGTGTGTGTGTTGAACCATCCCTGCATTCCTGGGATGAATCCCACTTGGTTGTGAGTATAATCTTGTTGATGATTTGCTGCATTCTGTTTCTCAGTATGTTCTGAGAAAATTTTACATGTATGTTCATTAGAGAGACTGGCTTATAGTTCTCTTTTTTGGTTGAGTCTTTCTGTAGTTTTGGCATGAGAGTTATACCTGCTTCCAGTAATGAGTTAGGTAGGACTGCTTCCCTTTTAACTTCATAGAAGAGTTTGAGGAGTTTTGGCATCAAGTCTTCTTTGAATTTCTTGTAGAATCTGGATCTGGGGTTTATTTGTTAGTAAAGTTTTTTTATCTATTTATATATATATATATATATATATATATATTTTTTAAAAATTATTTAAAGAGAAAAGAAAAGCAAAACAGAAAAAAGGGTTGAAATAATACAGAATTTCAAAACAACTAAACAGTAAAAAATCACTAGTAGATAAATTACATATTGTCCCCTTAGAAATAGTTGTTCAAGTTACAAAATTAAAGCATACAAAGTAGACATTCAAATAGTGAGACTGCAAATAGTTCTGTTCAATGATCCAAAAAATTTAGTAATATGGTTATGAATCTTACACACTTGAACATACATGCAGTTATATTCTTTAGAGCACTTACTTTTCCTCTCTTTTTGACAATAGCAATTACACATTTTGGGTTTTATTACTCCTGCATTTGTTATTACATTTCACACTACAGACAAAATGTGATATTTATACACATGATTCTTATTTATTTCACTTATTGGGATAGCCTCAAGTTGTCTCCATTTACTTATGAACGTCTCAATATCATCCTTTTTTACAGCCAAGTAATATTCTATTGTGTAAAAATGCCACATCTTTTTCATCCACTCTGTGGTTGATGGGCATTTTGGTTGTTTCCAAGATTTAGCTATTACAAATTGTGTTGCTATGAACATGAGTGCACATATATGATATGATATGATATCATATGATGAGATATGACTTTTTCAGTTTTCCTGGGAAAATACCCAGGAGGAGAATAGCTGGATTGAATGGAATTTCCAATCCTAGTCTTCTGAGAAATCTCCATACTGATTTCCATAGTTGCTGCACCAGTATACACTCCCATCAACAGTGGAGGAGTGTTCATTTTTTCCCACAGCCTTGCCAACATTTGTTATCAGTTGATTTCTTGATGGCAGCTATTCTTTCTGGAGTGAGGTGAAATCTCAATGCTGTTTTCATTTGCATTTCTCGAATGACCAGTGATGGTGAACATTTCTGCATGTATTTATTTGTCATTTGTATATCTTCATCTGAGAACTGTGTGTTAATCTCAGATGCCCATTTTTGGAGAGGGTCTTTGAATTTGGGGGCTTGATGTTTTTCAATTTTTAATATGTTCTTGATGTAAGTCCTTTGAGGGGTTGATGGAAAAAATTCTTTCCCATTCTGTGGGTTTTCTTTTCACTCTGTTGGTGATTTGTTTTGAAGTGCAGAAAGTTTTCAATAATATGAGACCCTATTTGTTGATTCTTTGAAGTGTTTCCTGTGAAG
This sequence comes from Hydrochoerus hydrochaeris, assembly GCA_004027455.1. NCBI lineage: Eukaryota > Metazoa > Chordata > Mammalia > Rodentia > Hydrochaeridae > Hydrochoerus > Hydrochoerus hydrochaeris. Next base: position 18,825 of record PVLA01016819.1, read on the forward strand.
TTGACATTTTGTTCATGAATATTTTGCCTACCTGTATGTCTCCAAGACTTCTCCCTACCTTGTCTTCCAGTAGATTTAGTGTTTCTGTTTTAATATTTAGGTCTTTGATCCATTTAGACTTTACTTTTGTGCATGGTGATAGGCATGGGTTTTGTTTCAGTCTTTGGCAAGTGGAATGCCAATTTTTTCAACACCATTCATTAAGAGGCTATTCTTCCAGTGAACAAGTTTAGCCCCCTTGTCAAATATAAGGTAGCTGAATGTCTTTGTAGATGTGCTTGCACCTTCTAATCTGTTCCATTGATCCTCAGGTCTTTTTCTTTGCCAATACCATGCTGATTTTATCACTGTGGCATTATAGTATAGTTTCAAGTCAGGAATTGAGATGCCTCCTGCCTTGCCTTTATTGTCCAGAATTGCTTTTGCTATTCTAGCTCTCTTCTGTTTGCAAATGAATTTTAGGAGTGTTTTCTCCAGATCTGTGAGGTATGGTAATGGTATTTTGTTTGAGATTGAATTAAGTCTATATAACAGTTTTGAGAGTATGTCCATTTTCACAGTGTTGGTTCTTCCTAGC